>JAJMSE010000027.1:0-134453 GCA_030558305.1 Pichia phayaonensis
GCCCCGCTACCCCCCGTGAAACACACCTCACCCAATTGCAACCATGTCCTACAATTCCAAATATCTTAAATGGCAGGCGTTCAAATACAAAGATCCCTTTGCCGCAGATAAATTCTTTGTTTGTAACTCGAAGCTAAATATCTGTTGTAGACCAAATTGTGAATTAAGTTTCAATTCTCATGACAATATATCTGATGACATTATCTTCTTTGATAACAGGCACGATGTGATTAAAAATCATTATAAATTTTGTCCACATTGTTTACCAAACCTCAAGCGAAATTCTTCAATTTTATCAAATGAAAATTATGTTTTGATTGATTTGGATTTATTAGCTTCCACTATTAAAAATGTTAATAAGAAAATCGGATTGCTGCCTCCATTGTTCGATGACAATAGAAAATCATATATCAATGCCATCAACCAATTGAAAAACATCAAATTAAAAAACAAACTATTACAATATACAGATTTAACGGAACACATCAATAATGAAATCTCTAATGACAATTCAACCATTTGTGGCTATTCAAAGGTGAATCCTTCAAAAAGTGATTTAGAACATTTAAAATTAATAGATATGGCTTGTAAACACATTGCTCTGGCTGCGCTATCTACTATTTTTGGTTTAAAATTGATCTATGACGGAAAGAATAGTAATGGTGATGATGATCGCGATGATGATAGTAACGAACGAGAAAGCCATCTTCACCAAAAATCCTTTAATATTATTGATGATGAATGCAATGAAAAATTTGACAATTATAATGATGATGATATTTCAGAAATCGGCGCCTCATTTAATCTTTCAACTAATCAATTTAGAAGAGGTTCATTCATAATGAAACATTTAAAATTGAAAAAAAAGAAAAGAAGAGGTGGTGTTTTAGGATTCAAAGATCTAGCTTCAAAATCTCAATTGAGTCCTTGGCATTTCCATAGAACTTTCAAAAGCATGACTGGCATAACTCCAAAACAATACGGTGATAAATGTTTTAAATATTTAGATTTTCAAAAGGATAAGTTATATCAATCCTTAACAAACCCAAAATCTATCATAATCAATGCAAAATTGGCAAATCCTTCATTTAATTCAAATAATGAATCTACAACTCAATCTGAAAAATCAAGTATTGTTTCAATTGATTCGGAAATAACTGAACCTAAACCTAACAAAGTAAGTGAATTAAAAGAAATGAAAGAAATGAATGAGGTGCATGAAATAAATGAGCTGAATGATTTGAATGCATTGGATCATTTCGATCAATTGGATCAATTGGATGAACTAAATGAATTGGACGAATTAGATGAATCGTATGAGTTGGATGACTTAAATGAATTAAACGATTTAGAGCAATTCGGTCAAACCACTTTGGATTTCAACTCTTTCTCTAATAGATACTCTACTTTTAACCCAAGTCATTCATTACCTCAAATAATAACAACATTTAGTACCTTACCATCACCAACCGACAATGACATAAATCCTAATACTCCAGCTTCTTCGACATCTTTAAATTCGGCTGCTCATAATTATTTCCATGAAAATTATTCATTAGACTCACCACAAAAATTACCCGAATTTTCAAATGACTTAAAGCCAAATAGATTTTACTATATTAATAGTAGTAACAATAATAATGAAAGTTCAGCGTCAAACTCAAACTTATTCTCTTCAGATAATTCTCATAGCGACAACAACAATGACAACAACAACAACAACAGCAATTTCAATGAATTTTATAAGAACCTAGAATTCAATGAATCACCTTTGCAGATAATAAACGATCCAATAAATTCCGACATTGATAATCAAATACTAATCAAACAATTACAATTACAAAATTTATTAGAAAAAAGAATAAATGATCAACAGATCATGCACCAACAACAAAATTTCAGCAGTTTCTTCACCAACACGTTAATCGAAGATGAGGATGCTGAAAGTGTTTCTTTAAATTATTTCAATTTCAACGACTTAAATAATGAGTTTGTTAAATGATTTAATTTGGTTACTTTAAGTTATCAAACATTCTTTTCCATATATACCACCTTTATGTAATTTCTTTTTTGCTTTAATTTTCAAGTTTTTTTTCATCATCAATTCTATATATATATGTGTACATTACACTTAGGTTTTTTAATAATCATTTAATTACTATACGACCTCAGTGGGATTGTATAATTTGCATGTTACGACATGGTATTGGAAGCGTGACGTTGCGTATTTTTTTTTTTACTCGTAGTTCGATAGCCGATCCCGAATTTGTTTCTGACCTCTGGTCTAATCCTGTTGTTGAGACCCCGAAAAATCTTTCAGGTCCAATTTCGCTGCCCCTGCCAAAGAAGGAGAGTTGTATTATTTTACTCTGTTTGCAAAGTCTTTTTTAAGTTGATTTTGAATACAATTTATAATATATTAGCCTGTATTATTTCACGGTTTTTTGCACTTATTCCGATGAGAATATATCTATAATTTAAAAAAAACCGCTAATATAAGCATAGACTCATCAACAATCTGCAAGAAGTTTCTCTAGCCGTGCACGGACATAGATGATCACGTGTATTACGAGGTACCAACAATAGGATTTTGCATTATAATAATATACCAAATGCCTGAGACAAAGCCCGACGATATATCATATTCGAAAATTTCTTAAATTTTCACGAAATGCTATAAACCAGTTTGCTCTTAAAGGTTGAATTTAAACATGTAAAACGTCATTGATTTGTGACTGTAGAGGTCTCAGGAAAGTTTAATTGGTGCAATCGAATGATTTTAAACCACGATCTGTCTGTATCGAGAGTCACGGAGATTATAATGTGTGTATCAAATTAGCGCAATTGTTCACTATTTGCACTACTGTAGGTATGTGTTCTGCCGTAGATCAAATATTCTGCGGATTAATTTGAGTTTCACTTAAAGTATTGGAAAAAATTTCTTTATTGTTAAATTGAATAAAAAATTTTGTTTTGTATCGAAAATACCATTTGTGTCCTAGTCTAAAATTCGTGGCTTTTTTTCATAATTTTTCAGAAATTGGCCCACTTTAGTTAATTTGTATGTGGGAAATTGCGAGGGTGGATCCTTTTTTGTTTTTTTCAGCTCTTTATTATAAAACTCTATTTCTGGTCTAATTTTCGATCTTTTGGTGTCGTCAATTTTTCCGCTCTCTTTTTAATGCGTCGTACTTAAAAAAATTATGTCACGATTTAAAAAATATGCTACAAATTTAATTATTTTCTAGCGGAAAGTTATTTCCACCAAACATAGTATGCATGTACCCGGTGTTAAATCAGTATTAAACGAGACCGTTCGGCATAGGCATTATGGTATCAACGCACCCATGTCGGAAAATTTTTCTATTTTTTTCCTACAGTTAGTGGTAAACCCTACTTATTTTTGACAATTGACCTTTTTAAATCTGTACACCCCCAGATATAATAGAAGTTTAGTTAACACCCTCACTAAACTTTTGCTTTGTGTTTTTTTAACTAGGATTTTCGTAAAATTAAAGCTATTTTTCATTCTATACCTGCAGTTCTCAATTGATAAAAAAAAATCCGTGGAGCTAAGTGCTTCTACAAAAAAATATGTCATACTTTTGATTGTCATTAAACCCTAGTATCCGGGTTTAAGAGAACGTTTTTATTATCACAACGCAATCATCAGTCCACAACTCGGCTGGACATATCAATGCCTTCTGCAACTTATTTTAATTACTTCATATGTTGCATTTTCAATGAAAAATGACATTCACAGTAGTACAGAAGGGAAAAAAATATCAAAAACGAGCTTTAAACCATACTATAAACATGTATTTTAATTGGGAATTACCGAAATTTGAGATTTCAAGTAATGCTTAATTCACAAATTAAGACATTATAAAGTTGTGGCAAAATAAACCTCATTTGTATACGGAAATTACTCGTGGTTATTTTCATACTAAAAAATTCATACTAAACATGATTATATGCCGCTTCCTTAAAGAAGGAATTGAATATAATCAACAAAAGTGAGCCAAATCATCTGTATATATTGTTTCACTAATAGTACACTTTCAGCATCTAACTCAGGCTTAGCAACCAATTCAGGCCCCGCAGCCAATTCAAGCTTAACCACCAATTAACTTTGTTAGATACCTAATATCGGTATTATGGAATTTCTAGGCGTACAGACATTCATGATATAATCCAAACCCTTTCCTTATAAACCAAAAATATAGAAAAAGCCGGTTCATTCATGCCTATTGTATTGAACCAACACTGAATAAGGTTAGTTAAAGACACCTCCGTACCTATTCTTCCACCATCCCTTTAATGATTGTTTCGACCGTGAAGAACAAAATGAACACAGAAGCCTTATTAATAAAGTGCCGGATGACTTTTGCCTTGCATTAAATCTCAAACTAAAATCTGGGTACTAATTTCCAGATCCTTTGGAATTATCTCGGGGTGATTATATTAGTTCACTCACCTGTGAGATTGATAACAACATGAAACTTTGAAATCTACAATTCTAGAATATGTATAATGGCTTAGAAAATTTGACGTACATTCGATTGACATGATTAACCAGAAAACTATCTGCTGTAGAACAATAGGGTTAATCGCTAATTCTAAATAATTTGGGTCATAGTTGATCTTTGGAATTCCCTAAGATCTGGAAACATCGGCCTGTCGTTGCACGACAACTATTCTTGTTGTTAATATGTTTTCTTGTTTTTTTCATTTTCGCATTTTTCCGTTTTATTCTTTATTTTTTTTTTTATTTGATCGTAGTTTTTCCATACTTATTACATGTGATCCTTTTATAAATAGTAAGTCTGTCAATATATCCCCATTCATCAACATACCGTTCATTTTCAACTCGATAGATTAATCAGTTTTTTTGTATTTATACATTTACACACACAAGGGTTATTTCACCAATAAAAATGACAGAAAACGATAGTCAGGATGATTCATTATCATCAAAATCAAATAATGACAAAATCAATACACCACAACTGGTTGTTGAAAAGCCTCTTGTTGGATCTATTGATCATTTAGCAATTAGTAAATCTTTAGGTTACCAAATTTTTAGAAAGGATAGAAGAAATGCTTGGTCTTCCGATGAAGATAAATGTCTAAAATCTTTATTAATCAAACAACACTCGAAGCTGAACAACCTTGCAACATATAATAATGAACACATAGATATCAAATTAATTGATTGGTCAGAAATTGCCAATCAAATGCCTACCCAAAGAAAGGGGAAAGAATGTAAAAAACGTTGGGTAAGTTCACTAGACCCATTTTTAAGAAAGGGTAAATGGACTCAAAGTGAAGATAATTTATTGATTGAAGCATTTAAAAAACATGGTCCTGCGTGGCAAAAGGTTGCATCCGAAATCGAAGGAAGGAATGAAGATCAATGTTCAAAGAGATATACCGAAGTTCTAAATAGTGACACAAAGGAAAGATTGAAGCCGTGGACCTTAGAAGAAGATTTGATATTGATTGAAAAAGTTAAACAATTTGGTACAAAATGGAGACAAATCTCAACTTCGTTGCCAACTAGACCAAGTTTGACATGTCGTAATAGATGGAGGAAAATTATGACCGATATTGCAAAGGATAGTGCAAGTGATACAATTAAAAAAGCGGTAGGAGTTTTAGATGAAAATGGTCGACCTATTGTCAAGTTTAAAAAATCACAAGATTTGGAAAACAATAAAAATAGTAATAGCAATAACAATAATAAAAATGATAAAGACTTTAAAAATAATAATGATAAAAAGAGATCAAGAGAATCAAGTGTTAGTCCAAATGATTTAGCAAATGATACATCAAATTCTGATAAATATGATGGTAATGATAACAGGCCCAATAATAAAAAATCTAAGCGACATAATAGTAGTACACCATCAAATGATTATAATACCAATGATAATGATATTAATATAACGACAACGTATCCGAGAATGGTGACACCATCCAGGACTCAAACGGATTGGTCATTTTCATTAGTTGATCCACAAACGAATGAAGAAATGAAATCTTATTCTGGGACAATTGATACTCAAAACTTAGCCCATTATCTAATTGAATTAGCAAAGTTTAACGGTGTAGCATTAACAGTTCATCAACATATTCATCATCATTATTCATCAGGTTCATCAAATGCACCTATCGATCCACAATCAAACATTTCGAGATATGGGCATTTCAATTATTTGCCTCCATTAACCGAAGTTCCAAAATTAACTTCAACATCATCACCTGATAATACAATTGAGTCAAATAATTCAAACAAAAATTTCAATGAAAATTCTTTATTAAGATTGCTGAATAATGAAGATGGGTCAAATGGTAAAAATAAACATTCAAAACCCCAGAACCAAAAAGAAAATGATAAAAAGGAATCGTCAAAAGGATTTTCCATATCTCATAGACAGCAATTATACCCTTCAAACAATACCAACAATTCGGCATTTCAAAATGATTCAAATCTAGGAAAAGAAAATACAAACAAGAATAATACCAAATCAAATTCATCAAATGATAATAGTAACAATGATAATGGTGGGAATGACATTAGAGAAGATATTGAAGGAGAACTGGATTTTTGGGAAACAATGAGATCGATTAATTACCCGAAAAATAATAAACCAGTTTCACAACATCATCCATTACATTATAATCAACCGTCAAATTATAAGGAGCAGTTACCATATCAACCATCAGATTCATTTGGTATTCAAAGATTTCCAAATATGGCAACCCCACTAATTGCAGCAAATAATGATAATACTAGTGCCAACAATAACGACACTAAACATATAAATACAGACCATAACTATGCAGGTATTTACATGGGTGCGCAAGGCGATGAAGAAGAAGATGAAGAGGAAGAAATGGATATTGCAAATCAATATGGTATGTATTACAGCGTTTTTGCAAATAAAGGTGGGCAAAATGGTGTGTACAATACTTATGGTAAAACAACTAATAATAATGTTGGTCCAACTGGTTTAGTTAATAGTGGTTATTTAATGCCATTCAATCCATCATAGTTGTTTCTTAATATTCTTTTAATTTTTTTTATAAAAATTAATAATTTTTTTAAGCTTAAGCAATTAGATTTAGCATCTAAAAAGTAACTATATATATAAAAATCACGTTAAACAACGAAAATTGGAATTATGTAAAAGGATATAAGAAAATGAAAGAAATGAAAGAAACGAAGGAGCATCAGACTACTATCAAGAGAAAAACTTTTTAGTACAATATCTCGAGTTTCTCATAAAGTCAACAGTACTATCATAAATATAATCCCCGTAATCGAGATATTTAATGGCATAATATTCAATATCCTTCTGTCCGATTTGTGTAATATCTGGTGAAATGCCGGTATTTTTCTTTACGCCTGCAAGAAACCCTGCAAAAAGTGTAAGATCAACTGCAATATGTATAATTCTTCCCATCTTTGAAATGTATAAATAGTAAATGAATTATAAACAGTAGCGTTTATAATTTAAAATGAAAATGTTAGTATTGCATTAGATAACTGAGAAGCTAATTCAAAACAAAGGGTAATTCGATACATACAGACATGTCTTCTTTTGTTATTTAGTTTACCAGTCCAAAAGAATGAAATCAAAGTGGCTCTGACACAATCAACATTAAATGAAAGATTATTTATTTATATTGAGTGTCTGAAAATCAAATCAAGAAATTTTATTTCCGATCAGCGCCCTCCAATCCGGCTTTTATTACGTAAGACAACTTGCGACAAGATTTTAGTAATAATAGAATAATAAATTTTAAACAGGAGTTGTATCGCTATGTTATACAGTGTTAACTAAAAGGAATACTCTTCACTAAAGAACCGGCATTTCTCTTCTGTTGCAATTTTCTCACAATCTCTAATTAACGGTAGTGGACCACATGCAAGAATCCATTTGTTTGCATAATCAATTGTTTTATTAAGGTTCCCTTGTAAAAGTGTTTGTAAGTCTGGTCTTCTACCAATAGCCGCAATGTTTTCGAATTTCTGTTCATAAGTTGTCAATGAGTCGGATGAAGTAGTTGATAAATCTTGTAATGGTATACCCGAGTCTAAATTAAATTCACCTTGAACTGTTGTCAACTCATCTGTCTCCTTCTTTGAAATAAATATATCAACACCTTGAACATTTAATTCTTTTAAAATAAATAAATCTTCTTCATTCCTTGTAATCCAAATAAATTTAAGTTTGATGTCTTTACCATCTGCAACAATTGAACGTTTGAAATACTCAAAAATACCTAAACCGAATGAAATACCTGAACCACCACAAACGATATTAATATTATCAGCAGTTTTAAAGAAATTTTCACTTAATGAAGAATTAAAAATAGGTTGAATTGAATAGGTTTCAAACGGCTCAATGACAAATTTTGTTTTTTTAACAACTAAACTTGATAATAAATCACGATCTTCATATGTTGTCGCAACAGTATATGGATGTGATGGCAATGCTAAGAAAAATGGACTCCATTTACTATAGCCAATTCTAACATGACTTGCAGGTAAATAGTTTTCGGGTAATAACCGTTTAGGGAATTTAATAATAATATAATCACTACCAGGATTTTCAATAATTTCACTCATTGTAATTTCCTTTGCATAATAATATTTTTTAGCAAATTGTAGAACTAATAAAGTGACATTTAAAAGCCATAAAAATCCAACACCTGGCCTTGCATGTAAAAATATGACGAAAACAAATGATATCAAAAAGAAGTTATGATAGAAGTAGAAAATTTTGTAGTTGAAATTTCTAACAGGCTTCCAAAAAATCATCATAATAATCCCCATAATAAATATTATAAATCCAATAAGGTTAACAGGTCTGAAAAGTTTAAAGAAAGTATTATGAACTGCATACCAAATTAAAAATCCAATACTATGAATTATACCTAACAAAACAATGATTCTTGAAACCCACTTATGCAATTGCAGTGTGTTCAAATAATTATCAATTGAAAACCAGGCTGGTTCAGCTGCTAGAAAAATATCCAATGGGACCAGGGCATATGCTAGTCTACCAGTTCTTTTAATTAGAACTGATAATTTCTCAAAATGTGAATGAATTGAACAAAGAATTGCAACAGTTAGTACAATAATTGATGTAGTCAATGCTGTTGGAAAATTTATCAATCTCAAATATGAAGTTGACCTTCCGGAACGTCGCCAAGCACTCTGATAAAACCATAAGGTTGAAGTTCTTATTAATATCAAAAACACAGATAGTCCTAGTAAAATGTACCCGTATTTAATATTAACCGTATGAAGACTATCATGTCTTTTAGTAAGGTCTATTCCACTATTTTCCATCATACCTAAGACTGCACCCATAGATTGAGTGTCAATTAGAATACATTGGCGATCAGCCGGCTTGACATAGTTGAGCAATTTCCCAAACTGGGAACTCACCAAAAAAGTAACATGAAAGCGCTGGGTTTTTCCCAAACAGGAAATTTTGCAGCTTATTCTTCTCTTTTGTATTGAAATGTTATTCCTTGTAGATTTTTCTCCAATCACCTTAATCAAAGTTAGTAACAGTGCATGGTCCAATGGCTATGACTTTAAAGCCAATAACAATTACACTTTTTGTACAAAATATAATAATATCGAATGATTGAAAAGTATTACTTATTACCCGTTTGTTTATAATTTAGACTCGACCTATATATACATGTTATGCCAATTTGGCAAAAATACAAAAAAACAGTAGTAGTAGTAACTGTAATTTTTACAACAACAAAATTGGTCCCGCAATTACAAGATAAATAACAAAAATATAATGGCCAACAACAAAAAGAACAAGAATCTCAACAGTACCTACAACAATAACATTGTTGTAAAATACAGAAACAACGTCTTTAACAACGACGGCAATAAGCACGCCTTTTTTCAGTTACAAGACCAAGAACAACATAACTATCATCATTACTACCAATATTATCTAAAATTATATTCTTTCCAAAAATAAAGTCGCTAGATATTGTGAATAATTAAAGGGTATATAAAATTGTTCGATATTACTTTTATGCAAATTAAAGTGTGCTCATGCATAAATGATAACATTCATATTAACACCACATAGATATAACATTCTATCGAACATTTATTTGATAGAGTAAGTTTATTCATTTTTTTCTCCACGACCCCTTGCAACTGCAGCCGCAACTGCAACAGCTTCAACTGCAGCCTCCATTTCTGCATCACTCTGTTCCGCTGTATTCGATAATAAACCTGCCTGAACTGCACGGACATGTCTTAGCATTGTTTCCTTTTCTTCTTCATCTTCAGCATTATTGGCATCATTGTTGGAACTGTCGTCTTCCCGCCCCCCTTCAACTTCATCATCGTCATCAACATTTATATCATAATCAATTCCAATATCTTCCAAGCCATTCAAATCAACAAGAACCGATTGATCTACATATTTAGAATTGCCATCATCACGAACTGAATGTCTAGTGAACTGGGAAAGTTGTTTAAGTTGTTGATTAAGTTGGGAATGGTCATGATGAATATTGAAAGTCTCTGAAAGTAACATATTTTCATCAAGTGTTTTACTATTATTGCTTAATAATATATGATCTTCATAATTTGTGATTCCATCATGATTAAATTCAGTATTTTCATTAAGGTCATCGTTTCCAACGTTGTGTCGAATATTATCATTATCAATAGTAATGTCTTGATAGTTTTCACTATGTTTCCTTTTCGTAATATAATCCAATTTATCATCTTCTAATGCCCTCTTTGCTTGAATATAAACTTTATCATTCATTAATTCGTTATCGTCATCAATATTAGTAGTAGCAGAAATATTTTCAATAATATTATTATTATTTGCTTGCGTTGCATAGTGTGCAATTTCGGATGCTAGTGCACGGTCTGTATCACTAATCGTTGAATCTTTAGAAATATTATTGGTAGTGTATAACTGTGTTTCATCTATGTTTCTAACTGGATTTGAACTTAATGATAAATCGGTCTGATTTGAGGTAGTGTAGGATTTTTTCTTAATTCGACATGAAATACAAACTTTATGTCCCTCTCGTTCTCTTGGTAATACCATTGAACACCTATTGCATAATCCTTCTTGCTCTAACGTTAATCTTCTAATTTTATCCTTTTCACGACATTTTCGACACACTTTATAGACACCCTCATCAGAATTTGGACCTGAACAATGGACACATCTACCTTCCAGAAACCTATTTGCCTTTCCACTACGAAGTATACCTCGACAGTGTTCACACATAACATAAATTGAATCCTGTGGTAATTCTGTGCCACATCTTGTACAAACACCTTCCTTATTTTTAGTTTTGACTTTCCAACGTTTTGATCTTTCTCTTTGTAATATTCGACAATGCTCACACATTTTAAACGGTTTTGGTCCCATTTGTGCAAAATCTTTCTTACATCTATTACATTTATTAGTAGAAAACTTTTCTAAGTTGCAAGTCATTGTATCAGCATAAACTGTTTGTTTTTTATCACTATCTTGAACTTCATCGGTTTTTATTACTTGGATTAGCTCCATTGGAAGGTTCACATTATTAACCGTCATTTTTGCACCTAATTCATTTATAACAGCAATAACCAGTATCTTTTCTAATACTTAAATGCTTATTCAAATGTAGTAGTATCCAGAAATTTAAAAAAAAATACAATTGAACAATTAGTAATCTTGACATTAGAAAATTCCAAAATTCATTCTGTCGATTTGAGAATCGCAAATAGATGAGATTTGCACGTTTCCATGAAATAAACCCTTTCCTTTCTATAAAATAGCGGATATTTAAATAATTATAGTCATGGAATTCACATGTTCATATTCCAATGTTATTTTAGATATTGAGGGGACGGTTTGTCCAATCTCTTTCGTTAAAGATCAACTTTTTCCATATTTTTTAAAGGAATTACCAAATTATCTTTCGGGATACCAATTTCCTCTAAATCCATCAAAGAAATCAAATGATGCGATTGAAAATATTTTAACTAAATTTGACAAGGAAATTTATGAAGATAAAGACAAATTATTATCTCATATTCAAAACTTGGTTGCTGCTGACATAAAAGATCCAATTTTAAAACAGTTACAAGGTTTTATCTGGGAAAATGGTTATACAACTGGAGAAATTTTAGCACCATTGTTTGAGGATTCAATCGAAGCCATGAAACTTTGGTCTTGTTTATGCGATGGTCTTTATATATATAGTAGTGGTAGTGTAAAGGCACAGAAATTACTATTTGGTAACGTTAAAGTTGATAATTCAAAAGGCGATGTTGAATGTGCTCAAATGAACAATTTGATAACTGATTATTTTGATACCGTAAATATTGGAAATAAAACAAAAGTTGAAAGCTATATTAAAATACTTGAAAAAATTGGAGTAAAAGATGATGAAGAAAAGGAAAAATGTTTATTTTTAAGTGATAACCCATTAGAAGTCAAAGCCGCAATCAAATCTGGAATGACCAGTTTTATAGTTGAAAAACCAGGTAACTATCCATTAACCGAAGAAGATAGACAACATTTTAAAGTTATCACAGACTTTCAAACCCTTTTTAACTAGGTAAATATTAACGAGGTTTCGTGTATGTATAATTAAGAACACCAAATTATATATAGAAATTAATTACATTAAAATACAAATTAGTAAGATGATTAATGATAATACACAACTACTTCTAAGATAGGACAACCGTATAGTATGTCTAATCTGCATGGTCGGTGAATAATAAGTTAGCTGCCATTTCTTCATTTTTGTCACATGCAAAGTATACTTGAATAACTAAATTTCTGTCAAAACCTAATTCACAGAGTCTTGTAATTGCTTGATTTTCAGCTTCAGTAATTTGAATTTGATAGGAATCACCACCTTCTGCCGCTTCTTCTTCATTTTGTACAGCTTCAATATAATCAGGTGGAACACCAAGAGCAGTCGCTAATGCTTCTTGATCACCCTCAGTTATATATCTCAAAAATGCTTCTGGATTTGATTGAATTACTTCAGCAAGCTGTGGATTTGATGCAGCTAATTGTTGTAAAACAACTTCTGCCATTTCTGGTTGTGCTTGCAAAATATCTCTAACCTGACTCATCATATCATTCTCACCTGCTCCCACACCTGCATCATCACCCGCAGCTAATGCAGCTTGATCAAATAAATTTCCATTATCTGTAGGTTCAGGAGCTGCTGGTGTTGTAGTACTTGCTGTTTCTGAAGTTTCTTGTGTTGTGGATTCAGCTATTGGATTTGGCTCTGCTGGAAGGGGTATACCTGATAACAAATATTCGACAGCTCTATCTGGATTGTTGAAAGCTGCACGCAAAGCACTTTCAACTTGTGTTCTTTCAAAGCCCATTGCCATAATATTTTGAATAGCAGTTTCTCTGACACTACCTTGTGCAAATGTAGATGCTGTAAATTCAGAGACAGGTCCAGTGGTCGCTGGGGTTGAATCAGCTTCTGTTGTAGTTGAAGTGGCGTTAGTCGTTGTTGCTGGAGCTTCTTCAGCTTTCGTAGCTGGTTCTTCTGTTTTAACTGGTTCTGGTGCCTTCTTTGCCTTTGAAATCATGAAAATAATTTGGTCTCCTTCTTTAATACTGAAGGAGCCAAAGGTCTTATCATTTTGTAAAATCTTCCCCGAATAAACAAACTTGATTTGATCAACATCACAATTTTTGATAGAAGCTAGTTTTTCTTTACCAGATAAAACAGTGTCTTCTAAATCGATCTCAATCGGAATCTTTTCCTTTTTAAAATCCTTAAAAATAACCTGCATTCTTGTTATCCCAGTTTGTTTACTGCAAGACCTGAATGTTAACAAACCTGATCGTACAATTCTTTAATAATAATTTGCCACTGACAAAATAATCAAAATTGTAGATCACGAAATTCTTGAAAATATAGCGAGCATGAATTTTTAGTTTTTGTGATTAAATTTTGTAATGCCAATTAAAACATCTGTTTTTTTATAGTGGAAGGACATTTTTATTGAACCACAACCAAGAGTAGATGTCAGATTCATCTATATTGCATAATTTTCCTCAATGGGAGAGAATTAATAAAGAACTGGAAGATGATCCATATAATGATAAACTTTGGAGTGATTTAGTTTCACATCACGAAAAATTGATTGCTGATCATATAACATTATTAAGATCAAGAAGAGAACTTAAATCATTATTATATGCAGATTTTGATAAATTGCTAACCAAATTTCCATATTATACGAAATACTGGAAGAAATACATAAAGATAGTTAACAATTTAGAAGGCTTGCATCCAAGTGCTGAAATAATGAAACGTTCAGTTGTCATCTTCCCATATTCACTTGACCTTTGGGTTGATTATATGTCTGCAGTATTGGTAAATAAACTTCAAAATGATAATGAAATCATTAAAAACTTTACAAATGGATCTGAGAAAGTTGGATACCATTTTTTAGCTCATGAATTTTGGGATATGTATCTTAATTGGGCTCGTGGGAAATATGGTTCAAACTCAATTGATTATATTAATGTACTTTCGAAAGTTGTTGAAATACCCTTACATCAATATGCTAAATACAATGAAGAGTTTACAAAATTATGTCAAAATTTTACAGTAGTAGATTTAGTTAAAAAGGAAAAACTCATAAAATTTATTAATCTTAAAAATTTAAATTCTGAAAATGAAAATATAGATGAGTTTATAGAAAATAACTCAGCAACCCTAATTGATAGATATTATAGTGAAGTACTTTTACATGTTCAACAAAGAGCACAAGAGAAATGGAAATTCGAAAGCAAAGTTAAAATGGATTTTAATTTAGTTTTTCCAACCAATGAAGAATTAAATGATTGGAACTCTTATTTACAATATGAAGAAGATTTTCATAAATCAAGAGAACAAATAGAGAATAATCCAGAATTAACTTCCTTATTTGAACGCGCATTGATACCGATGTGCTTTATAGAGCAAATATGGATAAAATATAATAGATATCTAATACAAAATAAAGGTGACCAGTTCAAAATAATTTTGAATTTTAACAAAGCATGTGACCATTTTGTCCCATTGGATCAAAAGGATATCAGATATATGTATGTTAAATACTTAGACTTGAAAATGAATAATCTTGAAAGTTGTAAAACGATCTTTATTTCAATGATTGAAAAGGCGCCAACAGATTGTGAGATAGTTTCCAACTATATTGAGTTTTTAGTTAGCCATGAACCAGAATATCAAAGGAAAGAATTATTCGAAGATTTGATCAACTCTGTTCATTTATATAATCAAAAAATAAACGAGGATAATCACCAAAATAAGAAAAAGAAGGTTGGTAAATTGTCAAACGAAAATCTAAAGATTAAATCAAAGGATATTGTTTTTTTAAACACAATATTAAATTTTTGGACAATTGGCCAACTAATTATCAATGTCTGTAGACATACATGGTTAATCGAAAAGGATATAAAACATACAAGGGATATTTTAATGGGAATATTTGGTACCGAAGCAGTTAAGAGCAATAGAGGGTATTGGTTTTTTTTCTTTAAATTTGAACTATCACAAAGAAATAAGAAGAATTTATCAAATATCATCAACCATGTTAAAACATCGACAACTTTAAACACGTCAGATATAAATTTATTAATTGATGAATATAATTCATTTATTTTCAAGAATTTCACTGTTACAGAAATGAAAAATAATGAAAGGGATATAATTAAAAATATTTTAGAGACTGATTTCCAATCATCGATGCATATGAAACATTTTTTGAAGATAAGATTGGCTGGAAGCTCAGATGTTGATTTGATTGATAAAAGAATAATAAAAGAAAATGGCCACCCATCTGCTTCCTGTGAAGGTAGACCGGTAATTATTAATCCAATATTAATTACCGATAATATGTGTCATTCGAAGGAGCCTCATCCATTACCAAAGTTTAGGAATGTTGAAAAGGCAAGTTTGAATGTAAAATATGTACACGAATCTCTGTAAACTATTAAATGTAAATGTAAACGTAAATGTAATTATAAATATAATACAAACATACACATTAACAGTCATAAATATAAAACTGCCCACTATATACTATCAGTTTGTCTACCGATAATCGTTAAATCGTCTCTCACAAGGGCCTTTTCTGTACATCTATTGTTACCATAAATTTCTAAGATTTTTAACTTTGGGCAAATTCTTGAAAATATTGCTAAGGCAGAATCGTCAACACTTCTAACAAATCCAATATCCAAATATGTTAAGAACGGGAAAGTTACAGTTCTTGATAATTTTGAGAACATTATTCTATCAATATCCTTCACACTGTTCAAATTTAGTTCAACTAATGTATTTTTTGAATGTAACAACATCTCATAAATCGATTTATCAGTCAGTGAAAAACATCTTTCTAAATTTATTTCTATTAGACCACGATTAATATTCCAGTTAGTGAATAGATCACCCAACCCAGTATCATCAATCTGATCTAGATTTGCCAATGATAATTTTGTTAAATTTGCTCCAAATAATTTAATACCTTCAGACAAGATTCTATTAGTCAAACCAGAGCATTTATCTAAATTTAAAGATATTAGAGTCCCACAGTTTATTGCCATTAAATTTATAATTAAATCGTCATCGATCAAGTTTTCATTATGTGGTGAAGAAATTTCAAGATTTGTTAAGTTTGAAAGAAAATGTGGTAATAAATCATAAACAGGTTTTGAGTTTAAACCATCCAATCGTGATAGGGTTAAAGATTCTAGTTTTTTGCCACAATTTTCTAGTAACGAAACTAGTGAATCATTTGTAAATCTATGTGTGTTTTTCAAATGGAAATGTTTTAATTGTTTACCAACAGGACTTTCAAAAAACCCTTGCCAGGTATCATCATTGATTAAAAAAGGACCATTAAGAGAGAGAGACTTTAGATTTAATAATTTTTGTCCAAAATATTTTAAATTGTCATTATGTAATTGACCACACATATTCAAGGTTAAAGATTCCAGTTTTTGGCAAAATGCAGGAATTTTATTAAGTGAACCTTTATCAATGTTTGAACAATCCCAAAATTCTAATTCTTTGGTATCATTATCTAAGAAAAGCCCTATAGTTTTATTATTTAACCTTCGATTTTTAGCAAGGATTCTACATATTTTCATTTTATTATGAGCACCAATATCACCCAAAAGTTCAACATCATTAATATTTTCAGTGATGATATTAATACAGAAGTCCTGTAATGAAGGTAATTTGAATTGTTTTTTATCTAATAATGCAGTAGCAATTCTTTTCCTTCTCTTTCTTGCTTCGATTTCTAGTTTCTTTTCCAATCTATCTCTTCTGATTTGAATCTTTGTACATGAGGGACATAAATAACCAATTCGTCCATTCTTCTCCAATTTTTTAGAATACACAGAGACCTTGAAATCTTGGTCACATTCCAAACAGTAAATAACAGAACTACCGCCAGATGTGGAATATTTTTTTCTACGCTTATTATCGTTATCAACCACATGTTCATTGTCAGAATCAATTTCTTCTTCATCCGAATCAAGGGCAAAATTTATAGGGACATTCAAATTTTCCATATTTTCCACATCATTTTCTTCATTCAAAGCTGGCAATACATCAGTTTGTGGATCACCATCCCCCTGTTCCTGTTCTCTGCGAGTCTGGTCATATCTTAATCTGATTTCTTCAGCATTAATACCTTGTTCACGCAAAAAAGAGGTCAACGCACTGGAAGGACCCTTAACACCCCCATCTTCGACACCACCATTTTGACCCTGTGTTTTTCTCCTTCTGTAAGACATTTGTGGTGCACTTATCTAGCAGCCAGCCCACTTTTATAAGAAAAATCCTATTCAGACACGTAAAATCATTATATAACAGGAAAAGGCGATTTCATGTTATCAAAGAGTGATCTCCCAAAACGTCGATCGACGCCGGATTTCCGATAAGAAAACTGAAATCGATCTTCCGATCTTTGATAGTACGGAGAACAAAGAGGTCGGGTGCCCGATTGGATTATTGGTTGTGGACATCCCTGGAATTGCTTGGTATTTTTTGGAACGTGTCTGCTTTTGAACAAAAACAGCACAGAAAACGTCCTGCCGGGTGGATCAACGATTGAAAGGTAGCTGGGACTGAAAAAATTGTTTTCGGGGGACACGCTATTTTGGAAACTGGGTTTGCTGTTGTCTACACGTTTGGAATCATACGTTCATTGGGTTTACTGTTTGTTATACACTCTATTTTAATACATTGCATCACATTATCTTGCATAATATTACATTTTATTTCATTTCCTTTTTTTCTTATTAAATATTTTCTAGTTTGACACACACAGCATTCATAAAGTCTAGATAGTACCATGACAAGTTTAATTCAGAAAACTTTAGAACGTTACGGGCCATTTAATTTATATCTATTGGCATTTTTATTGTCAGTGACTGCGTGTTTATCACTGGGTATATTGACACTGTTCTCTGTGTTTGCTGATCCGTTACAAAGAATTTTGGGATATTCACAAGCAACAATCAATAACACAATCATATTCCAGGTCTTAGGATTGAATATTTTTACTCCGTTGACTGGTTATATTGCTGATGCAAAAGGAATATGGATATTACCACTTATCTCATTCTTTGGCTATTTCGTTGGTTTCAATTTGATCATTCTGGTTATTAGATATCAATTGCATAAGTATTACATTTATTTATGTTTTTTCATTTTGGGTTGTTCTCATGTTTCGTTTTTGTTTGGTTGTTTATTAAACTCTGCTAAATCATTGGGTAAATATTATAGAACATTAGCAATTAGTACACCAAATATGATGATTTCATTTTCTTCATATATCGAAATTCAAATTCTTGCAATGTATTTTGTACCAATGAACGATTCAGTTGTTGAAATCAGTAAGAATTTCATTAATATTTTGAAATTTTTTCTTTTATTATTAATGTTATCATCATTTATGTTATTTTTAGGTTGTAAAATTACTGATTTTACTGAGTTTTATGAATTTGATTATACTGATCCAATATCTTCAATCCATGAAGAGTTTTTGAATTTTGAAACATCTCCATTATTAAGTGGTGCAGCAATGGTTTTGCATCATAATGATAATAGTGAATCTATTTTAGGATCACCAAGATCTTGGTATGTTGATTCGGAAACACCAATTTTGAATCTGGATGATGAACTGTCAGTATTACCATCACCATCATCATCAACATCGTTATTTTCTTCATCTGGCACACCAGGTGCACAATCATATAGGAATAAAGTTAATAACTTTTTATTTGATCCCTTAATGTATCCATTAATGATGTGTTGTTTAGTGTCAATTGGTGCAACTGAATTTTTCATAGCTAACTTAAATGCAATTTTAACCAATCTAAATTTATCAAATAATTTAGATATTGATTTACAATTGTTTTCAATTTCTTCAACAATTACCAGATTTCTCATTATGATATTTACAGATTTTTTTTGCACAACATTCAAAATTTCAAGAATAACAATTTTTACGATTGCTGTTTTGATTTGTGGATTTTCACATATTTATTTATCAAGCATACCAATTACAGCAATCAATTTTTCAATCGTAATTATATTAAATTCGATTCTAAATTCTGCTGTATTCACATTATTCCCTGCAATTTTAGCAAGTATCTATGGTATAGAAATCCTAGGTACAACATGGGGGATATGTTCAAGTTCGAGTATAATTGGAAACATGTTTTTAAATATAATGTATTCAATGGATTTTAGTTCAAATTGTGTTTCAAACATGTCAAACAATTTGGTTATTTGTTCAACATTAACCTTTTTCACGAGTGGTTTATTGTTATTATTTTTTGGTATTGTTGTGTTTTGGCTGAGACATAGATACCTACATAGAGCCAATGCCTTCTTTTAATACCATTTCCAAATTGTGTAAAATTTTTCTATAGTGTATTTTTATGATAAAAAGTTATTTATATTATTCTCACAAAAATATCAAAAAATAAAAAAAAACTTGGGATCGATAAAGCTCATCCATTATTTATCTTAACTTAATCTCTGATCTCTACATTTCCTTATCAAAAACTTACGACACAAACATAATCACAACCATGGAAGAACCAAGTCACAAGAAAATAACAGACCTATGTCGAGATGATAATGAAATTAGCACCGAACCAAATATGCAACTAATAATGGAGAATACGGGGGCAACTACAATGTCAACAGGTAATTCTATCTTAAAGAGACATGAAAATGTGCCTACTAATAGCATTATTACCCTATCAAGTGAATCTAATGATGATTCTCCATCTACTGTAACACTTGGTGGGGATAGTTTAGAACAGACTAACAGTGAATCAAATGATAACAATAATCACACTGATGATAACGATAATAATAATCTCAATACCAATACTGATAATAATGAAAATACCACCAGCATCACCACCACCAACATCACATCTAATGGACCAACTGTCTGGCAAAATGACAATGATGTCAAAATATGTTCCAGTTGTTCAAGTAAATTTACCTTTTTCAATAGGAAACACCATTGTAGGAAATGTGGCAAAATATATTGCAATTCATGTTGCTATAGATATTGTACATATATTCCAGGCACAATGGTTATTGAATCAAGTGATAATGGAGGAAATAGAATAATTAATGATTCATACAAGTATTTTGAGTTTAGGACATGCAATTCTTGCTATGATGAATTAGTGATGTTAAAGGAAGCACTAGGTATTGAGGAAGATCAAGCTGATACAGATGATGATGATGATGATGATGCTGATGATGATGATGATGAAAATGTAGACGATGATGCAGAAGGCGTTTCACTTTCAAATAATGATAATTTAGGTCGTCGAAGAATTAGAAGACGAGGCATGATACGGGAAATAAGTGGTAGTACAACGGATACGGGAACAATTACAGAAGGGGACGTCAATATTATCAAGCATTCGCAACCACGGGAAATTACCATGGAAGTAAATGAGTCCACAAGGGAGGATATGGATGAATGCCCTGTCTGTGGAACTGACATGAGAAACCTAGAAGAAGCCAAGAGGGAAGAACACATCAATGCCTGTCTTCAAGAACAAGAGTTTGGTTCTCCAATAGCTGGTGGCGGAACCATCAAACGGGAGAGAAACCGGATGTTGGTGTACACCATCCCTGTAGCTGCTGATCCTAACACACTCACCATTAACGACGACAACGAATGTGTGATCTGTCTTGACGACTTCCACCCGGGCGACAAGGTGGGACGTCTAGAATGTCTCTGCTGTTTCCATTATGACTGCATCACCGACTGGGTGAAAAAAAAGGGCTTCTGTGAATGTCCTGTCCATTCTCTTCATCAGGGGTAGAAATAGTACAGTTCGAAATTTGGAATAAAAAGACGTGAACGCGTTAAAAAGTTATTCATCACATTTCCTAATACAGAAATTTTGCAAGAAAGCGCCGTTTTTGGAAGGTGCTGGTTTTTGCGTTTTGCATTGTCCTGCGCAAGCTTTATTGTTCAGAGACTGCTCCTTTAGGTGAAAGGGGTCAACAGCCAAGATCAATAAAGGAGGATTTTTCCCTGTGATGTTTAGTGGTGTTCCCGTTTTTTTGGTGTTCTTTTTTTTGGTTTCTGGTTCTTTTCTTATCATCCCTTCTCTTTTGTCATTTTTCTTGACCAGCAATGTTGTCTTGGAACAAAAATAAAAACAAATTGAACTACGAATCTCTTTGGCTGGATGATAGTCAATCAAGTTCAACCACTCAAATAGCTTCTCGTTTAATCCAAAATGAAAAATTTCAAGTTAACCTATTTAAATTAATGCAACATTTTGACAACGCCAACAATAGCAATGCTACTAAGAAGAAGAAGAACAAGAAAATTTCGACATTGAAAATTTCA
The DNA here is from genome assembly GCA_030558305.1 of Pichia phayaonensis. Classification (NCBI taxonomy): domain Eukaryota; kingdom Fungi; phylum Ascomycota; class Pichiomycetes; order Pichiales; family Pichiaceae; genus Pichia; species Pichia phayaonensis. The sequence continues at coordinate 21,974 of JAJMSE010000027.1, forward strand.
AATCCAACATCTTTTACTCATGTCTCACATGTTGACACAGAGTACAACTTTGGTATTAATGATTCCTTCAATAATGTCAATACTGAACTATTTGACAATTTACTCCCTGTCAGAAAGGCACCACCAATTAATAGAAGATCTGTTTCCACATCAATAACTTCAATACAGCAACATAATGATATATCATACCAACCAACTTTGGATCCAACCAATATCAAAGCAGTTTCATCCTATAGGACATCACCGGCTCCTATCAAATCATCACTTAATTTAAATATCCATAGAAGATCAAGTTCTTGTACAACTTCCTTTAATGTTTCGTCCTCACAATACTCTGCAGAATCTACCATCACTCCCTCAAACAGTTTCCGTATGAGTATGAATTCAGAAGCTTCTTTTAATTCTCCGATCACTGTTAACTCGTTGTCCAATGAATTCACAAAATTACAAATATTACCATGCATACCACAAAAGGAAAATGAGAACGAAATCGAAGATGCTGATAAAAATTATGATAATGGATTTTTCTCTGTGTCCCCTGGTTTGAATGATAAATTTAAGTTTATACCAAATGCTCCACCACCACCGCCAACAAAAATTGCACCAGAGGAGACCTTAAAATCAATCATTCAAAATCGTGAAGAAATTGAAATTGCAACTGATTCTGATGACGACTACGACGACTACGGCGACGACGATGGTAATACCGGCAATGATGAAGCTAATGGATTTAACAACATTAAGAAAATTTCGAAATTTAGATTATCTAAAAACATTGAATCAATTACAAATGAAATTCAAATGCAATTAGGTAAAAAGTTCGACACCAATTTAGTCATGAGTCAAAAATGCAGAAATTCAATTATTCAATTGTTAAGAGATGATGATATTGATAATGGAGATTTTGATAATGCTAATAATGAAGAGTTCTTGATGAGTTTATTAGATAAAACTCAACTATCACTACATCAATCAATACCAAAATTGAACAAGAGGGATACAGGTGTATTGAATATAATGACCAATATTAAAGAAGAAGAAGAGGACGAACAAGAAGAAGAAGGGGAAGAACAAGACAAAGAAGGAGAGTTCAATCAAGGTCTCACTTCGATTATGGATTCACTTAATTTTGGAGATGACGATTCGTTTATAGATACTAATTTTAATCTAGAGCAAGAGGATAGTGATTTTTTTGGTGATTTACAGATATCCGATTCATTATCATTAGAGATCGAAGGTGAATGAATACTTTGTTTTAGATCTGCTTTCATTTTACCTGCTCATTTTTCGTACCTGCTTTCATTTCTTCATTGTCATTTCTTTCTTATTTGTATTTTTATTGCTTACACTGTTTGTACTTTTTTGTAAATTAAACGATTTTAACCTGCTTTATATAACCTCCCTTAATTTTAATTCTAACGCGCTTATACTTAACACAAGCCAACTGCATGATTTTCGCATACACAATCACTTTTTAACAATCAAGTACCTAATCAATAACTCAATTAAAACGAAAAAAAAACACCCAAGAAATGACCCAGTCATTAGAAAATATATCCATATTATACAATGAATATAATGAAGCATATAACAATTTATTAAAAAAGATAAAAAATTCGGAATTATCAATATTAAAACTGATGTTAACTTTTAAATTGACTGAAAGAGATGAAATCAAACTTACATTATTTGAGAATAAAAGATTGAGTATGAACCGTGTTATAATTGATAATGATACTAAGGATCAGGATGAATTCATACTAGATATTAATTCTTGTTCTAAAACGAAAACTTTTACTGATAAAGATGAAAGCAAAGATAATGTGGATCTGGATGACAAAAGTAGTAACATTAATAAAGATGGATTACACAATCGACATAATAAATCTAAATTAACCAAATCCATAATTGAAGTCGAAGGAAAAGATGAATTGCAAATAATAAATCCGATTAAAATGATTCATGGTGGATTTGTTTCCCCGTCATTTAAAAACTCGCAACAGGATGTGAACTTAGTTCTTGTTGAAATTATTAACGTTGTTAATAAAAAACGTAAAATTTTAAAATTATTAGATGATTATGAACAAAAGAAATAAAGGAAAAAAGAGATGAACAGATGTAACACCCAAATTCTAATGTAATATTAATTCTATAGCTTATTATATAAATCTACATCTACATACCTTTTTGTTTAGTCAGAATTACTTCTTCTAATTGCATCTTGAACAAGTTGATCAAAGTCAGCATTTAAAGAACAATAACTTTGAACAGATCCAATTATGATCAAGGCAATTGTTGAACCAAACCATAAACCATTTAATCCAGAAGGAGAGTCCTTATTTGGCCAATTAAATGCTAAATATGCACCTAATGGTAAACCAACAATGTAATAAGAGAATAAATTAACATAACCTCCAATTCTTTGCAAGCCTTGACCTCTTAAACACCCTGCACTTGTTGTATTAAGTGCATCAAAAATTTGCATAAATGCTAATAGAGGGAAAACATCTTCAGCTAGATGAATGACATCAGAATCATTTGAGAACCAATTTGAAATTACTGATTTACCAAAGAACATAATTGAAAAGTTTAAGATTGCAATTATAGTTGTGAACAGAAATGTTGATTTACATGTGATATATGCGTTATGCGGTAACTGAGAACCTAAGAAATTTGCAATTCTAGTTGATGAAACAATGGAAACACCATAGGGAATTTGATAATTTAATGATGCCATTGTTGCTAAAATTGATTGAGCAGCTAATGGAACAGTACCTAAATATGAAGCTAATAGAGTTAAGATTTCAAATGATAAGAATTCAGACATAATCATGATTAAGTTTGGAATTGATAATCTAATCAATTCACCCCAATTTCTGAAAACTCTTTTAAGTTCAAACTTTGTCCAACATTTCAATGGATTAATTTCATTTTTGGTTGTTATTGTATATACGAATAATCCAAATGCCATTAAAGTATAATTTATACTAACCGCTATTGGTGCACCAATATAACCAAAATTGAAAACCCAAACAAAGGTATAATTCATAATTGCATTTAATGGAGCACAAATAAATAGAACGTAAGTTGAAGCATCGAAAATACCTTGACTTTGTAAGAATCTTTTACCAGTTTCAAATAAAATATAACCAGGAATACCAAAAGAAGTAACTTTTAAGTATTGAGCAGCATAAAGTGCAGATTGTTTATCAGGTAAGAAATTAAGTAAAACTTGTTCAGCCCAAATCCACCAAGAGATACAAACAAAAAACATAATTGTAAAAATTAAAACACAACATCTTTGAAAAATTATACCAACTAAATGGAATTTCTTTGCACCATACGCTTGAGGCAAGAAAGTATCTAAAGAGGAAGCCAAACCGGCAATTGTTGCAATTGCAGTTATATTTGAAGTCATTGCACCCAAAGTAATACCAGCTAAAGCTTCGGAAGATATATGTCCGACAGTGAAAATTGAACAAACTGATAGGGAATTTTGTAAAAGGAAAGTTATAACTAAAGGAATGGAAGATTTCAAGATGGATTTAATTTCAAATGCTATGTTTGTTTTAATTTTATTTTGCTTAACCGCATCATTCCAAGATTCAATAATTGCATCAGTATCTGTAGGATCATTTTCAAGTGCATCATAATTCACGCATTCACTTGAATGTCTAATCGGAATACCATTTGCTTTTAAAAGACTTGCTTCTTCGGTTAAAATTTCAGATGCTGAAGCCTGTCTTGATATATTTATACTTCCAGGAGCCAAGAAAGTTGAAGAACTAGGGAAGTCCATTGCGTTTTCATTATTCGTTTCATCTTCTTCTAGCTCATCGGACTCTAAACCATCTTCCATTGATGTTAGTTTATTACCTATTTCCTTTTTATCATATTTTATAAAATCCTGTGGTACATATAAACCTGCACGACCAAGAGATCCTACAATGGATGTAGAAGCACGTCTCTGCGAAGTCGTGTAGTTAAATTGGTGAGACATGGCAATAGATAAAGAAAGAACATACAAACAGTCAAATAAAACAACCACAATTGGGAAGCAACTTTTGCTGCAAAAAAGATTGTCGTAACTTTTCTTCTATGACGAATTCATGTCAAAAAACAGAAGAGACCCATTTTCGGCTGCACCTTCCACATTGAGAAGGTCTGGGAATGATAAATCCAGTATTTTGGCGTTTATCAGCAGAATTTCAGGGAGGTTTTCCATCATCTTTTACTCTTGATAGTGATGGATAAGTAAAATGCGTCCACAGCTTGACATCTACAGCTTTTCAGAGGACTGGAAGCGTCGAAATGTACAGAAAGATTGTGCATTTTGGGGGTTATGGTGTTTAGGTAATCCCTGTCAGGAAAGGTGGGAGCCTGGGTGGTGCACGGATGCGCCGTCCTGTGGGGGACCCGGGTTTGGTGTACAGGACACAGAGAGAACCGCTGGTTTGCCAGGTGTATCAACAGCTGGCTGGTTAGTCAGCAGGCTGTCTTCCAACATGTTTCTGACTACTTCCAGCCAGCACTGTCCTGTGTACACTCTTAGGATTTGGCTTGTTCTTAGAGGGTGGTGTCGGGTTTGTGGAAACGCTACGTCGATCGACGCGTCTGCACGGGGATATTTCCCGATTCGGCTGTGTTTTTTCCCTTTTTTGCCCTTTTCCACGAAAAACGCGGACCGCCAAATTTTTTCAGTTGATTAAAAAATTGTTCAAATTTTTCTTCCTTTTTTTTCTCCATTTTTCACACACTACTTTCTCTTTTTCCTTCTGGAATTAGAGTCAAATCTTCCACGTTTCTAAATGTTTTCTTCTCTGTTCCTTTTCTAGCGTCTGCTCATCATCCAATCCGTTTGTCTACTCCACTATGAGAAAGTGTAAGGTCTTTGTCGGTAACTCCCATCCTCAGCTTGGAAATTTAGTATGTGAAAACCTAGGTATCGAACCTGCTCCAGCAACTCTTAAAAAATTTGCAAATGGTGAAACTTCTGTCCAAATCGGTGTCTCTGTTAGAGATGAAGATGTTTACATCATCCAAAGTGGTTCTCCTGATGTTAATGATCATATTATGGAATTGTTAATTTTAATTTCTGCTTGTAAGGGTGGTTCTGCTTCCAAAATCACTGCTGTCATTCCTCAATTTCCTTATTCAAAACAATCAAAAATGAAAAAACATAGAGGTGCTATCACTGCTAGAATGTTGGCAAACTTATTAGTTATGGCAGGTGCTGATCATGTTGTCTCAATGGATTTACATGCTTCTCAAATGCAAGGTTTTTTCTCAAAACCTGTTGATAACTTATATGCAGGTCCAACTTTAGCTAAATGGATTAGAGAAAATATTGCTGATCATAAAAATGCAGTTGTTGTTTCTAAAAATCCAGGTGGTACAAAGAGAGTTACTGCTTTAGCTGATAAATTAAAAATCAACTTTGCAATGATTCATACTGATAGAAGAAGAACTGTTGATGGTTATAATGGTTTAAAGAAAAACAACATAAATAGAAGTAATGATATAAAGCAATCTCCAATTCCATCTGAAGTGTCTTCTTCTTCTTCATTTAGTGATAACGTTGATAATATTTCAACCGATATTCAAACTGCAAGAATCTTCAAAGGTCATGTTATTGATGATAATACTGCAACTTCATCACCAACTCCAATAAAACCAATGCTTCAGCACAAAGAATCTGAATTAAACTTTGAAAATAATAATTCAGATGATGAAGACGAACCTGAATTTAATGCCCAAGAAAAGTTAATCACTTTAGTCGGTAATGTTCAAAATCGTCCTGCAATCATTGTTGACGATATGATTGATAAACATACTTCATTTGTTGCAGCTGCAGAACATCTAAGAATGAACTGTGGTGCAAACAGTTGTTATATTGTTGCAACCCATGGTATCTTTAACCATGATTGTCTTGAAAGATTAAATGAATGTCCTTACATTGATGGTATCATTGTTACAAATACCTATCCAATTCCTGAAGAATCAATGAAAAAATGCAAAAAATTAACAGTTATTGACGTTTCTCCAATTTTTGCTGAATGTATTAGAAGGGATCATTTTGGTGAATCAATCAGTGTTTTATTTGATTCATTAGCTTCAATTGTATGATGACTCATTCATTATTTACAAATTTAAGGAAACACTTTATTTCTTATCTCCTTATTCTTTTATTATTTATTATTGTTATGTTTTCATCCCCTCATTTCACAATTTATAAAAATTTCAATATATTATACCGCTGGTTTTTTTTTAGTTCGCCACTTTCCGTGGTTTGAACATATTCCAATGACGCAGTCAGAGGGCTGCAGTGCTTTAGTTCTTCATTGAATTAATAGTACTAACGGAGCATTGGAATATTAATCTTTTCGGATTTCCTAAATTAGTTTTTCTGGACAATGGACTTTATTTACTACTATTGGTTCGGATGGTTATTAGGTGAACAATTGTAAACGTAAATTGTGATTTTTTTCTGAGTATCTTCGTAATTTATCTTATTGCCTTCAGCTTATAATGATGTGCACCATCATTTACCTAATTTATCAAATTCATTTAATTAATGGGTAATGTATTTAGTTATTCTTGTTTTCTTTCCCTCTTCATCTACCTTTATTTTCATCCCATATTATTAAATGTTACTGATCCTTTTTTTTTATTATAAAAGCTATAAATGTAAGTTATAAAAAAATATCTCAGCTCTATCATGGTTTACCTTCTGATAATGGACTTGAAATATTGACAGGAGTAAATTTCTTTGGCAAGGAGACCCTTGTGAATCTGCTCTTCAGCTTTTGATGAACCAAATCCATATCTAAATGTCTTGTCAAATTAATTCTTCTGATACATGAAATATAATGTCTCTCATCCAATTCAACGTCTAATGGATCCTGTGTATGACATCCTGGACTTAATGATAACCTAATCGAATGTTTCTTCGCACCTGAAATTCCTTCACTTTCATAAAGTTCAAAAACAATCTGGGATAAATAATCTAATTCTGGCAATGCATTACGTGCAATTTTCATAGGAACATTAGATTCATACAAAACATTAAGTAATGTATAAATATGTGATTCTTTGGTAAAATAAACTCTTGTAGCTGCCTTATCAGTTTCTTTGATTTCGGTTATATCACTCAAAATTTGCTTTGCTAATGGTAATGAGGTTAATAATCCAATATCCAATTTTTCGTTATCTTCAATTCCATATTCCTGTGGACAAATAAAATCAAATAAAACTTTGGCTAATCTGTACAATTCACGTAATAAATTGAATTTTGGATCATCAAATGGTGAATCCTTATTTTGTTGGTGTGATTTAATTGATGGTTTATATGACGAGGATAAAACCCAACCAATGGATCCCGCTGATGGATTACTTTTATTTGCTTCTATTGATGACGTCGATGTGGCATCTAATGATGAATCATTAACTTTGAAATCATTCATTGCTAAAATATTAATTGGATATTGTTTGACTAATGAACCCGATAATTCAGGTTCAACACTTGATGATTCTTCTTGTTTTACATTCCTGAGGAAGATATTCTGTAAAAATTCACGATTATGTAAAGCATCGTATTTCATTGTGTCATATAATTCACTAATTTTAGATGGATGAACTCTTTCAACAGAAACAAATTCTTGGAATAATTTATCCCATCTTTCTTTAAATAAGAATGCATCTTCTCCACAACACCAATATTCTTGAAATTTATCAACATCTTGAGTTTTAAAATTTTCATCCATAATTTTATGATGATAGTTCATTAATTCAACAACTCTTTTAATAACAACGAATGGTTCAGGCATTTTTGGTGGCCATGCAAATTGTGGTGGCGCCTCTTTACCTTGTCTCAATAAAGGTTTTAATTTCTTTTTAACTTTATCCATTAAATCTTTAGCAGCATTTGAATCATCTAACAAATCTTTTCTAACTTTTAAGAAATCTTCAGGCAACTCATCTTCTTGTAAAAATGATTTTGAGAATAATTGTGCTGATGCAACAACTCTTCTTTCAGATGATGTGAAAACTTTAACATCGTCCAATGCCTTTTTATTTAAAAGTAGAATATCCCGACGAAATTGTTCACCAACATCGGTTGCTTGATATCTGGCAGAGTGTGTTGGTTCACCACCCCACTTAAGAATTAATTGAACCTTTTCAATTTCATCAGTTTCAGGATTTAATGCTGGTTTTAATTGAATCTTTGTACCAGGGAAATTCATCTTCTTTTCTAATGCACTTTCTAATTGTTTTAATTTTTTGAAATCTTCCAATTGCTTATCAATGGCAACTTTAATTGTTTGTAAAACCACATTTAGATCTCTAACCTCCCTGATAATAATTTCTTCTTTATAACCTTTCAATAATGAAATAAAAATTGGCGATCTAAAAGAATACTTGAATTTTTGTTTTGGAGTTCTATCAGCATGTCTAATAACAGAAACAAAACCTTTAAACACCCATTTTTGTTTCTTTTCATGAACTTGATTTGGAATTTGATTGTGACTTCTAAGAATTTTTGCATTTAAAAACTTATCACGTAAGATTTTTGCGGTGGTATCATAATAATCTTTGTTATCTTTAACAAATGAAAATCCATTAACATCAATAACATAACTTTTACCATTAGTTCTTAATAAATCAAAACCACAAATTGTTTGTTGAAAATAAGTACAAACTTTTCTTGCCATTTCAACTTCCTCTTCTGATAATTCAGTTGGATATCTAACTTCTTTACCTTGTGTATTTCTTCTAACAATACCATCCACAACAGGAGATTTTCTTGTTTCTGCATGGCAAAATTCGGTACCAACTGTATAAGCTTTAACGTCTTCAAAATTATCAGTATCAATAAATTCTTCATAAATAAATGAACCATTGGTTCTAATGTCATTTAAATCGGGATCAAATTCACTTGATTTATTACCAATTTTTCTAAATAATCTTCTACCACCACCACCATTTTTCTTTGAATAATAAATATTAACATTATGATCTTCACCATCAACAGGTTTTTCCACAAATGGTTTAGTGATGATTTTACCCTCAACCACCAAAGTATCTTCATCTAGCATTTTCCACTCTGGTTCAGAAACTTCCTCACAATTCACACCAATTGCCTCTAATTTCGCCTTTAACTCTGTATCAACTTGTGGACCACCATCTCTTGAAATAACTAATCTATATGGTGATGGGACATTAGCAGCCCTCAGAATTTCTAAACATAATCTTCTATCCCATAATGCTTTCTGCATAACTAAATCATTTAAGCAGTAAGGTTTTCTTAATTTTTCATAAGCAATCGCCTTTTCAAGTGGGAAGCCAGTACTGAAGAAACAAATGAGAAAGTCACAAGTTGGCCAGTTTTCAACAGCTTCATCGAGAATAACTTTATCACCAAAGATAACAGTATCAAACTCATCTTGCGCAATTAATCTTTGTAAAATCTGTCCACATGGTTTTGATAAAACTTTGTTATCCATTGCACAGACACCAATTGTCCCAATTTTCGGTAACTTAGGACCTTTAGGGATATCACTGAATGAAGAATTTGAAAATGACCTTTGTTTTAAGACTGAAGTGTATGAGTCGGATGAGGAAAGTTGTCTTGAAGCAGAATCAGATGGCGATGGAACGTTTATAGTTGGTGAACGCATATTAACATTTGAACTAGATGCAGTAGTTGGTGCAGAATTTGGATTTGATGAGTTGCTTATGTATTCATCGGTATTATTACTATTATCCAAAATAGGCCTTTCATTAATTGTATCACTGGATACATTTGGAATGACCGGAGTTGAAACATTTGATAAATCTTTATTAAGATTTGCATCAATTGACTTATTTTTTTCCTGCTCAGTACCGTCATCGTTATTATTTGCAGCAAGACTAAGAGTATTTGACAAGGACGAAGGTTGGTGGTGATTAATACTCAGAGCACTCACATTTGACACAGTTCTTGATAAAGCATCTTGAGTTGGTGAGACGATTTCAGATTTAGATAAAACAGGAACAAAGTCTTCAAGAATTGGAGCAATAGAAGCAATTGCCCTTTTGTGATGGTCCAGGGATTCTTGAGTCAATGGATTTGGATCACCGTCATATCTTTCTTGTTCTTCAAGAAGAGAATCATGATCAGCTTGTGAATCAATTGACATATTGGAGTTGTTAGATAATGCTCTGGTGGGCTTCTGACGAGAATCTTCCCCAGTTTTCTGCAGTCCTTGCATTGAATTCATTATGTTACGATAAAGAGAAAGGAATTCAGTGGCAAGGGGCCCAGATTGATCAGAAATTGCATGTGCACGTTTTTTTGGAAAAGATGAAAAAACAAAAAAGAAAAAATCAGTAATAAATATTAAAGTATTATTTTTTTTTTTTAAATTTTCAATTTTTGCATTTTCCAAATTTTTCAAATTTTTCACTTTTTTAACATGAATTTATTTAATCTAAAAAATTTTATTTATCTACCAAAAAAAAACATTTTTCTTCCTTACAAGCAAATCACAAATGGCACCTACCGAATTAAAGAGACAAAAAACCGTTGTGGTGAAAGACTCCCAAAAGGTTAGAAAGTCTAAGATTTTCAGTCCTTTTAGAACAATCGGTCATGTTTCTAACGCAATACCCTTTGCAATTGGTACCTTAGGTTCAACATTTTATATTGTCACTATTGTGGGCAGATCATTTCAAATTTATGATGCTGCAACGTTGCACTTACTTTTTGTGTCCAATAAACAAACATCTGATCCAATTTCATGCGTTACTGCACGTTCTCACTATGTTTATTGTGCGTATGGTAATAAAATTGGAATTTTTAGAAGAGGTAGATTAGAATTCGAAATTAACGTCCCAAACACAAATAACAATCCAAACTTCAAAATCAACAAATTATTAGTTTTTAATGCATATTTAATTGCCATTACTGATGATAGAGTATTTGTTTATGAAAATAAAGAACCAACTGATAAGTTTCCAACTGAATTTTATACATCATTTGAAGTTAATTCATTGTATGGTACAATTGTTGATTTAATCCATATGCCAACTCATATGAATAAGATTGTCATTGCAACTTCAAAACATTTATTAGTTTATAATGTTAAAACTGGTAAGAACGTTTTCATAACTGATGAATTTAATGAAACAATTACATCAATTTCTCCTGCTCCTGCTATTAATTTCCTTGCAATTGGTACAAGTGAAGGAGTTTGTAAAATTTACAATATCAAGAAGGGCAAAACTTTAAAAAATATAAATACCGGTTCAAAATCATTAATCACTTCAATTTCCTTTAGAACTGATGGTAATCCACATATTGTGTGTTCACTCAAAAATGGTGATTTATTTTTTTACGATTTAAATAGAAATTCAAGAGTCCATCTTTTATCAAATGTTCATAAGGAAGAATTTGGTGGTGTTTCAAAAGTTCAATTTTTAAATGGAAATCCAATTTTAGTCACAACAGGTGGTGATAATTCATTAAAAGAATTTGTATTTGATCCTGTATTATCAGAAACAAATACATCAGTTATAACACCACCAAGACATTTAAGATCCCGTGGTGGTCATTCTGCACCACCAAATTCAATTCTTTTCAGCGATCAAAGTGCTCATTTCATTGCATCTGGTTCCTTAGATAGAACATTCTGGTTATTTTCATTGCGTAAAGATGCACAATCTCAAGAAATGTCACAAAAAGAAGGTAAAGTTAAAAATGGTAAATTACAAGCAGGTGCTTCAAATAAATTTAAATTAAAATTCCCTCCAATCATTTCAATTGTTCAAGAAAACAGTAGAGAAGGTGAATGGGATAATATTTTGACAGCTCATCAAGATGAAAAATTTGCAAGAAGTTGGGATTCAAGAAATAAAAAAGTCGGTAAATTCAAACTTGATACAATTGATGAAGGTATGGTCAAATCAATTGCTATATCGCAATGTGGTAATTTTGGATTTGTTGGTAGTAGTAATGGTGGTATTGGTGTCTATAATTTACAAAGTGGTATGTTAAGAAAAAAATATAGATTACATAAGAAAACAGTTACTGGTATTGCACTAGATGGTATGAATAGAAAAATGGTTTCATGTGGCTTAGATGGTATTGTTGGATTTTATGATTTTTCAAAAAGTAAATATTTAGGAAAACTTGAATTTAATTCACCAATTACTGAACTTTGCTATCATAGATCAAGTGATTTATTTGCTATTTCATTGGATGATTTATCAATTATCATAATTGATTCAGTATCACAAAAGGTTGTTAGACAATTATTTGGTCATACTAATAGAATTACTGCATTAGATTTTTCAAATGATGGTAGATGGTTAATTTCTTCCTCCTTGGATTCAACAATTAGAACATGGGACTTACCAACAGGTAATTGTATTGATGGTATTAAGTTACCAAAAGTGGCAACATCATTGAAGATGTCACCAAATGGTGAATATTTAGCAACTGCACATGTTAATGATGTTGGTATTTCATTATGGACAAATAAATCACAATTCAAGAAAATTTCAACCCAAAATATTGAAGATGAAGAACAATTTGCGAATATGTTACTACCAAATGTTAGTGGTGAAGGAGGATCAAATATGATTGAAGGTGCATTTGAAAAAGACGAAGTGGATGCTGATGAAGGCATTTATATATCACCTGAAATGTTAGACACCGATTTAATCACATTTTCTAATAATTCAAGAAATAAATTCAACTCAATAATATATCTTGAATCAATTAAACAAAGAAATAAAACAAAGGAAGCACCAAAGAAACAAGAAAATTTACCATTTTTCCTTGAATTAACAGGTTTGAAAGTTGGTAATTCTGCGATTGAAAACGAAATTGGTAAAGATGCAGTTTCAAAATTAAACCAACGTAAAACTAATGAAGATTCAGAATCTAAATTGTTAGCATTAGACAAATCAAAAGAATATCAGTTTGAAACTGAATTTACGAAATTATTGAGGTTAGAAAAGTTCCCTGAATTTATTAATTTAATTGTCAATATGACACCATCAGCAATTGATTTTGAAATTAAATCATTATCATTATCTTCCCCATATAGTGAAACTATTTCATTTTTCAAAGCAATTAATTATGGTATTAAAAGCAACAATAATATAGAAATTTTAATTGCAGTTGTTTTTGTATTTTTACAATCACATTCAGATGTTATATTTGGTATTAAAAAATTAGCTGAAGATTCAGATGATCAAGATGCAATAAATGTTGTTAATTCATTAAATGAATTCCAAAATTCAAACCTTCAAGTTATCGAAAGATTAGACGAAATTTGTAAATATTGCTCAAGTGTTGTTAATTTCATTACAACTACTTGAATAATTTTATTTATATTTATAGAACTTTATAAAATTTACTAATATACAGACACATATATATGTATGACTTTTCTCTAGGTATCAATTGAGCAATGAAAAGTCGACAATGCCGATTTTATCACAGTGGTAATGCAGGAGGCATCGAAGATGTTGAGTTTGTCCGGTTTGTTGAATTTTTGGAACATTTATAATGTAAAATATTACCATTTGGATGAAAACATAAAATTTCAGATTTATTGAAAACCTTACCACATTTAATACAGATACTATTTGAAGTTAATTTAACCATTTTTCTTTCAAGATTCATTTTATTTAATTTTATATTGATAACATTTGCTTTTAATAATTCGTTTTTAACGATTAAGTTATGATTTATTGAATTTAAATTTTTCAAATTCATAATTAAAAAAGATGACATTAAATTAACAGAAATTTCATTTGGTAATTTAATCAAAATTTCTTCAAAATTAATAAAATCTAATTCTGAATTATTCAAAATATAATTAATTATACTTGAATAATCTTTATTTTTCAAACATAAATCAATAATTTTGAAAATTAAACCCCTACTTAGACTGTCATTTTTAACCTTTTTAATTTCAAGGGTGAAATCAATTGATCCTTGAACATCACTTAAATCAAATATGAAAATGTCTAAAATATCATCATACTTACCTAATTTCATTAATGGTTCAATCATTAATCTTTTAGATTGTTCAGATACTGGTAATGCCTTTAATTTTTTTAATATTGCGTTTGAATTGAAATTCCCATCAAATTTATACAATTTTTCAATTTTTGAATAATTTTCAATAATATTATTAAAATAAGAGTCGAATAATTCCTGGGTTATTTCACGAGTTGAAATTTTCAAATGAAAAACAAGGTATTCTAAATATTTTATCAATACATCTTTATCACTGAAATCATTTAAATGTTGTATCACTTTATTATAATCTACATTTGAATAATTTAAATTATCATTTAGAAAAACCAACTCAAATAGATTGTCATCCAAGTTCTTCAAATTTGAAAATATCAAATCAATTGGTGGATCTTCCAATTGTATCAATATTTGAAAATACTTAACTAAATTATCATCCTGATCATTATTTTCATTATGTTCATCATTATTTTGATTTTTCTTTTCGATTAACAAGTTAATGGATTTTTCAAATTCACCCCTAGAAAAATAAAAATTAACCAATTGATCTACTAATTCCAAGTCCGTTAGTTTTTCTTCAACCAGTCGAAAATCACAATAATTTTGAATTCTGATAAACGGATTGATCATTTTAATATTAACTAATAAATAGCATTTAAATAAATAATCATCCAACAGCTTTAGATTATCAAGTATCGAAAATTCACTATCATCATCTTGGTATATAGATAAGGAAATTTCCAAATTGTTGTAATTGAAAACGGTATATTTATTATCTAATAGTTTTTGAAGTTTCCGTCTTGAATCTGTCAGATATCTAATGAGTTGATTGGTTTGGAATTTTTCCAAAGCAGTAAGACTGTTTGTATTGGTTTCATCATGTTCAAGTTCGTGTTCATGTTCATGTTCATGTTCATGTTGGTGTCCATGTTCTTTCTCTATCAAATTCTTTAATTCAACAGGTAAGTTGGATATCACGTATTTAGGAGATGCCAAGTATTCAGTTAACAGGTCAATAGATTTTGCAAAATCGTTCTTTGACTTGAAATTGTTTAATAAATCTATAGCTTTCAATAATTTAAATTTTCTTAATTTAATAAATTTTAATTGTTTCAAATTTTTATCAGTGGAACCATCTCTGTCATTCTCATCATGATTTATGAAATTGAGTATATTTAAATTTTCAATCAGCAATATCGCATTATCATAATCTTTTAAAGTGTATAAGTTGTTCAAAATTTCATTATACATTATCATCTTAACAATTAAGATTTTATCTCTAGATAATATGGACAATATTAAATCATGGAAATTTAAATGAATTGTTGAATTAACATTAATTGTTTGAAATAATGTGAAATTTGAAATACTTCTTATTTCTATATAATTATCATATATTAGAAATATGAAAGGGAATATTATAATTGAAGATTTAAAATTTGAGTTTTTTATTTTTGTACTTAAATTTTTCTCATTTGTAATGTAATTCACATTTATGAATTCATCATATTTTAACAGTATCAATTGATTATTGAAATAGTATATATTTGATAATTCATTTGAATTACTGAATTTCATATATGAAGTTTTCAAGTTTAAAATCTTTGAAATATCACGATGGGAGATTTTTGAAGTTTCTAAATTTACACTGACTATATCATTTGGTTTTGTACTTGATAAACATATAATTTCATTTGTATTTATAAACTGTAAGTGTTTTATATTTGAAATGTATAAATTATATCGATCAATAAATTTTGAATTGTTAAACTTTAGAATAATTATCTGAGATTTTGAAATTATTGATAAATACGTTATTAAACTATCTGAATGTGTAGCGGTTTTGTCTTTATTGTTTTCAACAACTGCAGTTGCAAGAGATAATAAATCAGAATTCGAATCGTTTGAAATCAAATGACTAGAGTTTAAATTATTCCAGATATTTACAGCTGTTGATTGTATATTCAAAACTTGAAATTGTTCACTTGATTTATTATTTAAATCATTTATATTTCTCAACTCAACTCTATCATCAAATACGATTATTATAATATGTATATCAGGTAAAGAGTATATTTCTTTAATTCTTGAGACAGGTGTAAATACTTTAATTAACGAAGAGGTATTATCCTTATAGTGTATTGAATAAATCCAATTTTGCGTGGCAATAAATACAGTATCATCAGCTGTAGTTATAGATACAGGAGATTCATTCAATTGCAACGACCTTAAAGTTGTTTGAAAAAGGTCTAACATTATAAATGAGCGTCTGTTGATATTCAATGGCAGATATGTTAAAGTATTGGTAAATTAAAACAAGAATGAAAACCGAAAAAACATTTAATCTTTCGAAAACATGTTTAATTTGTTTAAGTTTCGCATTACTGATTAAAAAACAGTGTAGGTTAAGATTATGCACGCTTAGATTAAAAAGGTTTGACGATGAAGATTTAACACTTGAGGGATATCAAGTATAAACAATATATAATTAAACAAGAGGAACCATGGATGAGAGAGTGAAAGCAATGATTGAACGGGAGGAGTCTAAGATACGATCAAATAGGGAATTATCAGAAAAACATCGTCGAATATTACGTAAAGGATTTGATAACTTTGATTATGATGGCAAACAACATATAATTTACGAAAATGAAGAGATGATTAATAAATTTGAAGATGAATTGTATGAGAATGTTGTTAAGATGAATAAGCTTGCGAATGAGTTAAAGTCCAAGGTACAACATACCGAAAAGAAGCTAGTTAAACACGATGTTGATAAGATTCAAAAACGTGTGGAAGTCTTGAATCAACAAATTCGAATCCTGGAGTCAACTATTCGACATATTAAAAATTAAACATCCGTATCGTTATAGAATTATAATATCATATATAGATATAGATATGGATGTGTATATATATAGTATAAAGCAAATTAAATCATGGAACGCCACCATTGGCGACCCTTTCAAACATTTTTGTACTTTCCCAACCAGCATAAATGACTTTAAAACCATCGGTCATATTCAGACCCTTTTTGAGTGGCTTACCATAAACCACCAAATTTTTATAAATTCCAACATAAACATCATCGTTAGTCGAAGATAATCTATGTAAGGCGTTGCATTGTTTACGTCTTGTTATTTCAGATGCTGGGACTGTTGGTTCCAGCCATTCAATCCTTTGTTTTTCCCAAGATTCGGAACCATCAGGACGTAATATCCCAGCTGCCGAGTTGGCGTTGTCATCGACAGTATTATTAACAGCACTATCAATAGTCAGTGAATTAGCATCGTTTCCTTCACTTGTTGCTGATGTACTTTTCATGCTGTGTGTGACAGTAGCAGTGGTAGTTGTAGCAGTGGCAGTTTCAGTCATCGGGTTTGACCTTATTTTGAAATTGGCCATAGTCTTTGACTCTTTCTTTAAAGCAGTTACGAAATCTCTAGGCGGGCCATTGTCGTCGTTGTCCGAGTCGAATAGCTCATCAACATCATTATCTTCGTCGCCATGCATCAATACTGCACTGGATATCTGCTTGAGGGAATGCATGGCAGTTGTGCAATGGTCCCTAAGACGCTCGCCTATCGATCGCTTGTGCTTGAGTTGTTTAGTCATTGTTGGATCAGAAGTAATGATGTCCTGGATTAAGACAACATAAACACAAATCTTATTGTCTCTTGTATCCTTCCCTAATCAATAAAGAAAAAAAGTGCCTTTTTTTGTTTTTTTTGTTTCTATTTTTTAGTTGAGAAAAAAATGAATTCGAGAAGGCGGGGTGCAATTGCACGGGGGTTTCTGTGTGAGACACGGGTGGGAACAGAAATAACGGACGGATCAAGGGAGAGAGGGACGTGTGGATGGGGGAGGAGAGGAGATAGAAGAGATTGTGTAGTGGCCAAGAGATGGTAATGTCTATGTGCACTTGGTAACTGTTTTGCGGCTGATCTGTATGCAGAAAGGGAAATACAACAGACCCAAAGAGTGTTGTTGTTGAAGTAGTTCTAGTAGTAGCAGAAGTTGATAACGAATAAAAAAGGAAATTTGACAATTCTCAACCTGTTTTTTCTCTATATTTCTTTTCTTTGTTTGCTTTGCTTTGATTATTTGGGCGATTGCATTTGACACAGTGCTGAAGATGCTACAGGCGGCACATACACGACTATTGAATAGCAACAACTTTGTTGTTGTCGGAGACATCGATAAGGTGTACAACACAGAACCAGCGGGATTGAGAACTCTGATTGATAGTTTGGATATCCGTCAAAGCAATCGCACAATTGATTACGTGACAATCGCCAACTATTGCAAATCACTGATTCTTAATCCCAACATTGCCAGTTTGAATTTGGATGTCGAGGACATTTTGAAGATATGGGAGTGTAGAATCATATGTTTGTTTGTGATCACAATTACGAGTAAATTGGGATACGGGAAGGACATAGTGAGCGATAAGATGCTCAAATTCGAAGCCAGCAATATGTTGAAACAGGTGACTATATTGAACAGCTCAAAACCGACAATGAATCATAATACGAACACGCTGATCCGCCAGAACACAGTCAAGCTAGACAAGCTTACCAGCCTGATGTTGATGTGGATCAAACACAACGGCCAAGAGAGCCAATTGGTGGAGTATCTGTATGAAGAAGTGTTTGTTGCGAGATACAAGAGGGACCAGGAGTATCTCCAAAGATTAAAGTACGGCATCATTGCGGTGTTGTTGAACCGGGGGGAACTGCTGAGTGTGCAGTCTCTACTGGAGAACGAGCCGGATGTTGCTGAGATCGTTGAGACGGACAGTGTGTCCCGAGCGGTGGGTTACTGTATAGGGAAGTGCTTAGAGCCAGAGGAGGAACTGCAAGATGAAGGTCTTTCTACTGCTACTTCTTATCACTACAATGCTAGGAACAAACTGATCCAAGCCCTTATCGGCGCGCTAGCCCTCACCCCACACATGTGACCGACACGTGACACCCCCCTCGCACCGCGCACAAAACAGCAGTCACATATGCCTACTCCCCTTTTTTTCTCTTCTGCGCGTCCCCGTCACTGAGTGAAAATTTTCACTCTGCTGGCCCAATGCGGTAACCTCCCTGGTGCCCTCTCTGGTTCCCCATTCCCTCCCGCTTCTCTCTGGAAAATTCACACACTGGACTCTCTCACAATAGCATTATTGGAGGTTACAAGCTCTTAGACCTTGAATTCGGTATTTGTTTTATTTTGTTTACTTTCTTGTTCTTCAGATATAATCTCTATTTCAAACAGCACCACATAATGGCTAAGGAATTAAAGGACGCAGTTACCAGAGAATACACCATCAACTTACACAAGAGACTTCACGGTGTCACTTTCAAGAAGAGAGCTCCAAAGGCTGTTAAAGAAATCAAGAAATTCGCAAAATTACACATGGGTACTGACGATGTCAGATTAGATCCTAAGTTAAATGTTGAATTATGGAAGAGAGGTATCCAAGGTGTTCCATACAGATTAAGATTAAGAATCTCCAGAAAGAGAAACGAAGATGAAAATGCTAAATCAACCATGTTCTCTTACGTTGAATCCGTCAATGTTGCATCTGTTAAAGGCTTACACACCGTTGTTGTTGAAGATGAAGAATAAATTAGTTAATTATTAATATTAATTTTGCTAGAATAAATTCAATGGAATCTGATAATATAATTAAAATCATTAATAAAAACTAACTTTCAAGTCTATAATCTTGTATAACAACTTTACTTTACTTTTTTACACTGTAATAAACAAATAAATTTTAAAAATTACAAATTCAAATATCGTTGTATTTTGTAGTCAGGTTAACACCTAAGAACAACACCTTCGGGTTGTGGCTCAGAGAGACAATTAAGCGCAGAAAGAAAGAAGATATGGCAACCTACAATACAATAAAAACACTACATTACATTAAGTCCAATCAACACATAGAAGTCAGTGTAACTATGACAAATGTACCAATCATAACAACAAGTCCGTGTTAAATCAACTTCAGAACGAAGTCAATAAAACGAAGTGGAAATATAAGGGCTACCCTATATCATGTTCAAAGGGCGGTACGATTAAAAGAAAAGTATCATCATATTTCTAATGTATTGAAGGAAAAAGAAAGAACGTGTTAATCCCCATTAACCAACATTGTTTCGTTATTTCAGGAACTTCAAATTCAAAGAAGAACTTGTGAATGGTTGCCTAAAATTGCATTTCTCCTTTTTTTTATACTCGAAGTTGGTTAGAATAATTAGCATAAATTTTACTCCAGGCGCTAATTTTTAAGGGTTTTTATTAAAAAACAAAGTAAGAATATTATTATTGTTCATCAAATTATAAAATCAATTTATTTATAAATTGGCCATTTCACTACGGTCTTCACGTACAGGCACAGTAACACCCACCCCAAATCCAACATCGCCCGGTCTTTTCAAATCATATCGGTTATCAAACCATTCTAAAAGTTCAATCAAATTACTACATTCATTGAGTTCGATTAACTTCTTTCTTTCGATTAATCCTTCCATCATACATGATAGATGATGTTGTGTCAACTTATATGGTAATCCATATTGTGTTGTATAATCCCAAAATTTCTCAATAGCACCCCATGGACATTTTTCATAACCTGCAAATAATGCAGGATTGTTTAGAATTCCACGTACTGCCATAACACCATCACAATTCGTGAGTTCTTTGATTTTATATACATCTTTTAAACTGAAACAATCTCCGTTTGCGATAATTGGAACTTTCACACTTTCCTTGATTATTCTAATCTTTTCATAATTTGCAGGTTGACTGCTTCTTGTGTTCTTCGTTCTACCATGAACAGTAATAAAATCGACACCTGCTTCTTCAACCATTTTCACAAATTCAATAGTTTCATTAATGTCATCATGAACTCTAATTTTAGTTTCAATACAAACCTTATCACCCCATCTTTTTTTAACTTCATAAACCATTTCACTTACTAATTCCTTGTTACTCATTAACGCAGCACCAATACCTTCTCTAACTTGTTCCTTTATTGGACATCCACAATTTAATCCAATCCCATCAACATATGGATGAATCATTTCAACACATCTTAATAAATCAGTGATATTATTAACACCTAATTGAACAATTAATGGTTTATCAGAATTATTGGTTGTAAAATCGGCAATTCTTGCGTTTTCATTCCTAACAAACTCTCTAGCTAGTATCATTGGACTATAAACAATATCACAATTATAATCACGTACTAATTTTCTAAATGGTAATTTGGAGTATCGCACCATTGGACCAGCTATGAAAACAGGTCTATTTTCTTGTTGACATTTTCTTATTATGTTAATTGGCTTATCTTTTGGATTTCTTGGCATAATGCTGGTGAAGTTTGGTGTACATAAACAAACATCTTGATCTTTGGAATTTTCTTCTATTGCTTCTTCTATTTTTATGTTGACATTGTTGTTGTTATTATTATTGTTGTTGTTGTTTAGATCTCCACTTGTGATCTTTGCGTTTGCATTACAGTTTTTATTATCACACATGATATTGATTAATCTAGTAGTATTTCTAGTTGTATTGGGAAATCTAATAATGTTTTGGATATTCCTGATATACGGAAACTTGCCGAGTTGTAACGAGAACACCGTGATAAAAAAAGATAAAATAATTCAAACCTTAAGAAAAGGGAAAAGGATAGATACAGGTTTTTAATTGATTAGATAAAAGACTTCAATAGATGTAAAAGAAGAAATTTCATCGATTTTTTTAAATGGATTTTGATGGATTCGCGTCTCGACCTTCCTAATTAGGAATGATAATGCTTAATCTGCGTGGGTAACATTGCCGGTTTAGGAAGGTGAAGCTCATAGAGTACGGGGTTTTGATGCCTGTTCACATTCACCTCTTTTAAAAGCCCTTGTTATTAAGTTGTAATGTCTCTTATACCAGCAACTCATATATCACCTAAAAATGAAGATAAAACATATAATTACGTAGGGTGGGTCACGTGACCCCGAAATATTACAGTTTTCCCAAAATTCGAAGTTTTCAACATGAAAAAGCTAAAAAAATGAATTTAAAAGGAAAATATTTTTTTTTTTCATAATAGGTTGGATTTTTCAATATTGTTAACAATATTAAGCTTATTTACCCATTGATTCCTCCCACATACCCGCATAAATGTCCGACGAATCTGTGAAAAGACCAGCAGAAGATGCTATCAATGACTCAATTGAAGCCAAAAAAAGTAAACAAGATGATAAACCACTCGACTTACTTAAGGGTATAGCTGCGATTAAGCCAGAATATATTGTTTCAATATCCAATGAAGATGTCGTTGATGATGATGCAGCAGAAGCGTCTAAAGAAACAGACGGTGATGATAGAGATAACAAAAAGAATGATAGGAATGGTAAGAAGGGTAAGAATAATCGTGGACAAAATAAAGCAAGAAAGCTGATCCAAGTTAAATCAGAAATGAAAGTTTGTCCATCAATTATTGATCCGGAAGCTGGTAAACCATGTATCAGAGGATCCGAATGTAATTGGGCACATGATTTAAAAGCATATCTGGATCAAAAAGAATCTTGTATCGATGGTATTTGTCCTGTTTGGAAAGAAGTAGGATATTGTCCAATGGGTATTAAATGTAGATGGTTAAAATCACATTTCGATTATGATGCAATGAAATTAAAATACAGAGAAGGTTATGAAAGAGAAGAAAACCTAGGTGAGGTTAATTTAATTCCAATGGATGATAAACGTGCATTATATAAGAAGAAAATTGAATTTAAAATCAGTGAAGTTGCATTACAATTAATAGATGAAGAAAAAGTTTCCAAAATGGATATTGAAAAGAGGAAAATGTTGGAAGCTGAATTTAAAGAATCTAAAATTAAAGCGGGTGAAAAAAAGAAACTTGATTATAGAAATAAAATGGTGGTTTCTCCATTAACAACAGTAGGTAATTTACCATATAGACGATTAATGAAAACTTTAGGTGCTGATATAACATTTAGTGAAATGGCATTATCCAATGCATTGGTTTCAGGTCAAAATAGTGAATGGGCATTATTAAAGGCTCATAAAAGTGAATATCCAGGTTTTGGTGCACAAATTGCAGCATCAAAACCATGGCAAGCTGCAAAATCTGCTGAATTAATTTATAAATATGCTAATAATTATACAAGTGAAATTAACTTAAATTGTGGATGTCCAATTGATTTATTATTTAAAAAGGGGGAAGGATCTGCATTAATGTTAAGTTCAAATAGAATGAAAAATTTACTTAAATTAATGAATGATTGTAGTGGTGATTTACCAATTACTGTTAAAATGAGGATGGGAGTTGTTGATAAAAAGCCAGTTGCTACTGAAATCGTTGAAAAATTATTGAATGCTGGTGATGTTGGTGCAATTACTATTCATGGTAGATCAAGACAACAAAGATATACAAAGGAAGCCAATTGGGATTATATTGAACAAGTTGGTAGAATTGTTAAGTCTTATAATGAGAATTATGAAGAATTGAAAGATGTTTCAGATAGACCAAATCCTGTTTATTTAATTGGTAATGGTGATTGTTATACTCATGAAGATTATTATGAACATGTTGGTAGAGAAGGTATTGATACAGTTATGATTGCAAGAGGTGCATTAATTAAACCTTGGATTTTTGAAGAAATTCAAGCACAACAATATTTAGATAAAACATCAACTGAAAGATTAAGAATAATTGAAGATTATACTAAATTTGCATTACAACATTGGGGTACTGATGAATTTGGTATTAATACATCAAGAAGATTCTTGTGTGAATTTTTATCATTTACTTATAGATATATTCCTGTTGGTATATTAGAAAAATTACCACCAAAATTAAATCAAAGACCGCCAAAATGGAGAGGTAGAGATGAAATGGAAACCTTACTAGGTTCAAGTGATTATAAAGATTGGATTAAAATTTCTGAACTTTTCCTTGGTAAGGCAGATGAGAATTTTAGTTTTATTCCAAAACATAAGAGTAATTCTTACGAAGTTCAAAAAAATTAATACATAAAATATGTAGCTATATAGATATATATAGATTGAAATAGTTTATACAATCATTCATTCATTATATTCATCACTTAAGGCTTTTGATTTTTGCAAGAGCACATCCCTTTGATTTTTTAAATCTTTAATTTTTTCCTTTTTATCAATTGAGTCAGTATTCTTGCTACCTTCAGACTTTAATTTCTTTTCAGTTTCTTTGATCTCTAATAATTCAAAAACTAAATTGTAAGTTCTATTTAAAACAAGGGACAAAAATAAAGTAAATCCGCAGAGGTACATATTTCTTTGTGAATAAAATTTTCTTGACAGAACCTCAGCTCTTGAAGTACCAGCATTAAATTCGTTAGTTAAGCCGGCCAATTCATTATTAACCTTTTGTGATCTGTAGACGGAATCCACAAACATAATTGAAATGAAAACAAATATGCATTTCATAATCATTTTAAATTGATTTGAATGAAAGGGGATGGATAAAGTTTTCAAAATTGGGCGGCGCATTGTTGAAGGCAATGGTAATGAAATCAATGCAAATAAGATCATTTCGATGACTAGGAGTGTGAATGTAAGTACGTAGATGAACGCCATTATTATTTGTTGTGAATTGAGTTTGTTTAGATAAAGAACAAGTGTATTAAAAATGATAGGCAAAATGTATAAAGAATAAAGAAATACGCCAAATTTAGATACATAAGCATGGTGAGGCAGGATGAAAACGAAAAATTAAACAGTTGTTAAAAAGTAAAAATATGTGAAGTACCAATTATACAAAAAAGAAGAGAAGAGAAGGGGGAGGAGGGTAGATGGAAGGATAGCGATCTAAATTAATGAGAAATAATGGTAATGTAACGTAGTATAATGTAAATGTATCGTAGGGGACTGTAGCAACAGAATAATGCATGAATGATTCGAAAGGAAAAAAAAAGCTGGTGTAAAAAATGCATATCATCAAAATAACATAGAAAAGAAATAATATTAAAACTAATAGGAACATCAGTTAATGTGTTGTATGACCTCTATGATATTTCAAACCATTTAAGTTTTTATAACGTTTACCACAAACTTCACATCTATAGGGTTTGTCCTTTTCAAGCCCCATACCATTAGGATATGGAGAATCCGAGTCAGGATTTATAACAGATAGTGAACCATCTGAATTTTCACGCAATGTTTGATTTTGGTGACCATGAATTCTATGGTATTTCAAACCATTTTGATTTTTATATGTTTTATCGCATCCAATAACAGGACATTGGAATGGTCGTTCATCCTGTTGTTCAATTACATATAATCTTCTTGCTGGATCATCAATGTAAATTTCATTGTTTGATGTGTTACCAGGATTGTTATTGCTATTAGTATTATGGGGATGATGATGATGATTTTCATCATCTACATCCATATCGAATTGTGTATCAACATCCATATCAACTTCCAAATTAAGATTATTCAGGGTCATATTATTTAAATTATTTCCAATTTTATTATTAGATAAAGTGTTATTCTTTTGATTGTGTAAATTATTCTGAATATGCTTTTCTTCGTGTTGTTGAACTTGTTGTTGGAACATTTTTGCTTGATCTTCCAAGTCATTAACTAAAGCTTCATTATGGAATATATGACTCGCAGAATTAGGATTAAAATCAAATTGCATTGATTGAGCAGTGGTGTTAGCATTGTTACTTTGATCAAAATTAAAGTTCGACAGCGTTTTATGTATTGGATTATTAGCCAGGTTATGGGTTGTGGTGGCATCAAGATTATTAGTGTTGCTAATGTGGTTGTTGTTATTACTATTAGTTGATAGGTTGAATTTTTTATTATTATTATGCAGGTTTTGCTTTGTGTTCAAATGATTATTCAAAAACACTTCATTTGTTGAAACGGCTCCTATCAAATTAGTAGTATTATGGTTATTAATATTTCGATGTATATTATTCGATGTTGCGGCGTTTGTAGGTATATTGGATACATTGGATATATTGGAAGGTATAACATTATTGGCATTTGCCATTTGAATTGAATTTAGTTGATCATTAGATATATGCATTTCTTCATAATGTTTTAACAAGTCATGCAAAGTCGGTAACAGCTGGCCACAACATGAATAATCTTTACAATAATTTGCTTCTAAATCTGCCAAGTAGGACGAATTTGGAATTGGAGAATTACTATAATTATTAATTAGAACGGAATCATTTCTCAAATCCATTGCGTTGTTATTAGTGAAATTCCCATTAAACAAGTTAATTGATTGATGTCTATAAGGTTGTTGTTGAATCTGGTTATTGTTATGATGAATCAAGACTTCATCTTTGAGCCAGGACCCAATACCGACAGACCCCCAGGATATACCACCCATACCTTGAGAATGAGCTATACTGTCCCTCCTTAATTTTGGGTTGTGATAGAGGGAGTTGTTTCTCGAGAAGGAGATATTTATGGGTTGCGAGATGTCGTTTTGTTGCTGCTGGGTTTGTTTCTGCTGTTGTTGTATTGCCATGGCAGCAGATGTGTAGTTTTGGAAATTGTTGTTCATTGTACAAGGGGAGAAAAAAGGGGGTGGGGGATGAGAGAGATGCCAGAAAAATGCAGAGAGTCTCTGAGGTATACCAAGCGGCAGAGATGGCGGGATGGAAGAGGAGAGGAAGGGAAGAGGAGACAGGGGAGAGACTGAAAGGAGAAACAAACCCACCATCAACATAGTGTAATTGCAATGTGAAGCCAGTCGATTGTTAGAGATATCAGCAACAGCAGGTAGAAATGAGGACCAAGCGGCGGGCGCAGACGCGTCGATCGACGCAGAACGGCCCGCCCCCTGGTTCCGTTCTGATCCCAACATGTTTCTTTTTAATTGGAGGCTTTCCAGCCTGGCAACACCTTCTCTGATGCTGTCGGGCCACCATATTGCACCACATGAGGCTCTTTGCACAGAGTCCCAGCACCAGGGAGACGCCGGCCACCCCGCCACCGCCCAGAGTCCATTCCCGCTCGTCGTCAATGCGTTCCCACGCCAGTTTCACAACGTTATCGTTGAAATCTTCACCAAATACGTCAGTATCGCCTCTGATGTTCTCCAAATCCACAGCAACCAGCACCGATTATACCCGTCGTTTGGACAGCATCAAAAACATCGACCAGACTTTGCTCAAGTTCCAAAATTCCAACAATTCCAAGTCCAATATCCTTCGCTTGAACCTCCTTCCTTATTTAAGATATCCAATCACTCCTTTCTCTGACATAAATGAACTTGTGTCAACCTCTTTGATCGATTTAAACATCGATTTACTATACCTTGAAGCAAAGTCTTTATTGGATTGGTGGTCCGAGTTATTGAAAAGTTTATCCGGTGATTATCCGTCCATTCCAATTAACGATAGAAATTGTTACTATGAATCTATTTCAAGGCTGATTTCCTTGAATATCTGGCACTTGTTTCAAATTAACATGACCTACTCGAACCAGTTCAATGATATTTATACAAATTACCAAAAATGTGTATTGAAAACGTTTGAATTATCAATTTTAAGATTAAACTCAAAATCAGTTTCCTTATCAATTACAGTATTTACTGGTAAACTATTTGCATATTCCTTTTTCAATTTACCTGATATATCCAAGGGTATTCTCTTTTTATTGAACACAAAATTAGTTAATTTCAGAAAAATTCTCAAAATCTCAATAACAGATGACATATCAAATGTATTATCCGATTTATCATCACAATTGCCAAGTCATCTGAGTGAATTGATTTATTCAATTAATAAACCAAGAGTTGTAAATTATAAAATCGAATTACAGTTTTTAAACTCAATTTTACCCCCAAGGGAGAAAATCAATGGTATTAACGATACCAAGGGTGTTTGGGTTAGCAAATGGTCATCCTTGGAAAATATCCAATTATTCTGTTCGTTTTTCAGAAATTATTTAATTATCAGTGCTAATTATTTGAGAAATTTCCCAATGTTAATGTTAAACGAAAATTGCAATTACATCTATTTATTACCTGGTTATTTGAATATATTAACTCATATTTATGAAATTTTCACTTTTCAAATTAATTCAATCATTATAAAATTGAGGAATAAACCGTCCAAATTTAGAAATACGTCGATTTCAATGGATGATAACCTATTATTTATCCATCCGAAAATTTCAACTGAATCTAATATTGATAAATTATTTAACATTTTAAGAGATTTTTTGATTAATCCAAGATCCACCAATGAAAAGTTATTGAAAAATGGTATAATTAAGAGTTATGAAAATGTCATCAAACTATTTATTTCGAAAACTTCAATATTAGATAACATAATGATTAATGTTTTGTTTGATTTATTCATTCAATTTTTGAAGAATATAGATGAATCTACAAATAATTATTTAATTATTGATTGGAATTTTTGGTTAAATACTTTGGTTCTTTTATTAGATTCAAATAACTTAACTAATCAAACCAAGGCGTTTTCTATATTATATGAAATTTGGGAATTAATTCCAGTTCAGGTTGAAGCCGGTAATTTTCCTTGGATTTCAAAACCTTTGGATACTTTAAAACTAAATCTAATTGAATACATTTTGAATGATTCTAATTGGTTCAAATTTTTTGGTAATTATAATTCCCTATTAAGGAATTTATATATTAAACTAATTATTTGGAAGATTTTAGGTATTTATTCAATTTATTCAGACTGTTCTTTTAATGAATCCATTAACCAACTAAAAGTTAAAAAGTTAATCAATAATCAACTATTAAAAACGTTTGAATTGACAAGTGATATTATTTGCCAACCTGTCGATCCAATTATTAATAAACATTTTAAAATATTTAAAATCAATAAGAGGAGTAATGATAAAAAATTAAGAACTTATCCCTTTGAAATATTAGATGATTCAGTTTATTCAAATAGTGGAGTAACTAACATAGCAAAATCAAAATCAAATGATTCATTATCTAAAAATAGCAAGAATTCAAATAATTCAAAGTGGATGAATAAAATTTTTAATAAATCCAGTTCCTCATCCTCATTACCGTTGCTGTCTTCATCTTCATCATCGTTGCCGTCTTCGTCATTATCATCACAGAATAACAAAAACAAAGTGTTTGGAAAACTGTTAAAATTATCATTGAGTAAAGAAGATACGCCAACACCAGCAACGACAGCACCATTAACCTCAGGGTCAACATCAACAGTGAATTCATCTGTTTCTTCATTATCTTCATCATTATCTTCATTAGAATTAATAATTGAATCCAAGTCAACCAATTCGTGTAATCCGAATATCAATAAATCAACTCCACCAGAGTGGAATCATAATTTTGAGGTTGTAAACAATGAGTTATATGAATTCAAACTGGTTAATAATAAACTGAAAATGCAACTATTTTTAAACAATCTGAATTCATTAAATAGCAAAGAACGAAAATTTATTGATGACATTGATAATATTTTAATTCAGAATGATGAACCAAAATTGCCAGAAATCAATATTCATCATGACGATTTATCCAACTTTGCGTCTGTTGAAGACTTAACTAACGATTCCATAAACATAGATTTAGGTATGGAGTTGAATGATTTTGACCTGACAAATGATTTTTTACATAGTAAATACGTGACTGGTAAAAAATTAAAAAATGTTAAAATGTCACAAAATACCAAATCAGAATTAATTTACTTAAGTAATGGAATTTTCGAATTTAATGAAGATGTTAAGGTCTTTGAAAATTTTTTAATTGAGAATATCAAAAAAATCAAGATGACAAACACTAATGCTAATGGTGAAGATGAAAATGGAGATGAAGATGAAGATGATGAAGAATTTATTGTTTCGGCAAAAGTGGGAAAAGCTAATAATTTGCATGATGATTTAAACTATTTAAATGATTCAATCAACGATTTAGATATCCTGAGTGATAAGACATATCATGAACCAAATTTTAGTTTCTCATCATCGTCATTAATTGATAAAATAAATGATTTGACTAGTAACCACAATAACAACGAATTAAAATTATCGAAACTGGAATTCAAAAATTTATTAAAAGTTATACCACGGTTAGTAACTGATTTATCAGATGATAGAATCAACGGCTATTAAGAAATTCAGAAACTACAGCATAGAGATCAAATATTACGCATAGAATTACATATTTAACATGACTATGTCATCAAAAATGAATATGATACAATTCACCATAACATAGTCACATATATACCATAAAAAACATTCCAGAATAGTTAAACAAAACTAACTAGTAAAGACTGATGCAGCACGATGCTAGTAAATTAACTATAATACATTAGCGTTACATACATAAACTGAAACATAGCTCAATATTCAATACACACAAGACATCAATTTTTTATTATACGAGTTATATTTACTAAGCATTATAGCTAAAAGGCAAATACCAAAGATATATCACAGAGTTTATTTTCACCAAAACAGGTAGCATTGGGCCTAAGTGATGCAACAAGAATGCCTACGTTTCATTTAAGTAAATAGATTTTTTGTATAATTTATTATTGATACCTAGACATCAAATATTTGGTTAGGATTTTGTAACGACACTGTAAGTTGTAAAAAGAAAAAACCGAATTTGATCAGTGAAATTGATTTTTTTGATCGGAGATTACAATGAAGCTTTATTTTCCAGTGACATGTTTATCTCTTCACGCTGCCACCTCCGAATTATTTGGGATGATAACAGGTGATTGAACTCCATAACAAGATAATTCCACCAAACTGGTATTCCACAAAAATATATGATAATAAATCTTTCATTGCCCCTTCTAGCATGTCGGTATTGGACGTATATCATACTGACAACAATTACCACGATTTTTATTTTACTTCCAAGTTCGATGCTAATATATTTACATCTTTCACATTCCATAATACCAAACAATACATCAACAATTGAGCTAAAGTTTCAACATTTTGAAAACAGTGGGCCTTATTCGTTTCTTAACATAACCACTATTTCCAAAGATTTAATAAATCCTTGGAAGGACGCAAACACTAATGCATTCACCAAAATTGAACAAAATTTGGATATTTGTTTAAATTATATTAATCTGAATAATGTTAATAAACTGGGTGGTTTACGAATGACTGTCTTCAAAGATTCGAAAAGGCCGATATTTATTAAGAATAACAAACTAAATAGTTGGCCATTTAAGGATATCTCTAATTTTAATGATCATGAATTAAGTTTGTTTAGAGTGGACAGATCATTCAATTCTTGGGAACAGATTACCAACAAGTCATACTCCAAAAATGTACTGTTCCTAACTAGTTATCAAGATTCATATAGTCCTTGTATTTTAGAATATTTTTTACCATCTTGGGTCATTAATACATTTGTGCCCAATGGTATACAAAAACTTATAAATTTCAACAATTTGAAAAGTTTGTTAAGTAGAAATGGTACTGGTGATGGTAGTAACATGCAAATATGTACAGAATTTATTACATTTGAAAACGAGTTAAAATTAGATGATTTAGTGGGTACGAATATGTTAATCGAACTGAATTTACAAGATATTTTTATTAATAGTGCTAATATGAGGTTAAATTATAAATTAAATGGTTTAAGATGGTGGATTTACTGGTGGCCTGGAGCCTGTCTTCTAATTGGTGTGACGATAATTTGGTTTATTGAAATTATTGCATGCATTTCAGTTAGTTGGATTGGTTACTTTTTGTTCAGTTTGGCTGGTAAGACTAAATCAAATAAAAGAGCCATTGAAAAAAATCTAAATGAACTAATGAAATTTTAGATAGCTTTTATAGATGTAATGGTTTTTTCATTGTATATGTTGTTGTAAATGGTAGACATACGGCCAGAAATATGTAATGGAAAATGTAAATTAATGCAAGATAATCCATTTGTAAATGTCTTTTGTTGTCAACTGGTGTGTAAAATGCAGTTATATATAATAAACTTGTTGCTGGTGGTAAACAAAAATTAATATTTGAAATAAAGTAAAGGATTGTTTCGTTATAAAACAATCCATCCTTAAATAACTTGGAATTAAATGCACACCCAATTATTGGCATTAAAAATAGTCTGACAAAAACAACTGCAAGTGGAACTTTCCATACGTGAAGTGGAATTGAAAATAAATTCAATCTACCAATTGTACCACCTAACAGTAGTAATCCAATCGGAACTTCAGCTGCTCCGATGTATCCAGCAAAATCCATTATGAAAGACAGTGGAGGATCGCCATCAGGTGCTGGTGATAGATGTGCCTGCGGTGTAACCACAAACAATGCCTGGACCCAGGGAATCATAGCAATTGCAATTGATAGAATCAGTGTAATTGAAATAATCTTCAATGTTGATGCAACCCACAATTGTAATGTTAGTTTAACTAATTTGAAAAAATCAATTGATTTGATGGATTCAATTATTTTATCAAGACGTGTTTTTGCTTCTTCTGTTGATTTCTCAACGTCATTGATTGGCTCAAGTAAATGATACTTTGAATAAACTCTGATAATATCGTTTATGCCTTGAGGGTGTAGATTAATTTCATCACTATTTAACATTGCATTAGGTATTGATAAGGTTCTTGACAATGGTTTTGTTAGTTTCTGTGTTGGCGGTGATAATAATTGAACAGGCTCAAGGTCTTTTGGTATAGGTCTTGTTGTACTTGTTGCAGATATCGAAGATTCAAGTGATACGTCACTATAGTCTGGATGGTCTGGTGTAACACTGATTACCGGTATAGACTCATTTTCTGGCTCTTGTTCTATTTTTTGCTCTATATCTGGTTCTGTATCATGTTCTTTAGTTTCAGACACGGGACTTCCTTCTATATCTTTGTTTTTACCTTCAGATCGGTCATCGTTGACATGAAAATCCATTTCAATTAGCTTGAATGCACCAAAATTGAATTGAACAAGCATTTGTAAAGTCAAATAAATAATGACATAACTAACACCTTTATCAATATCATTGAAAATGGTGGATCCTTCCATTGTTTGTAAATAAGCAATTGGTAAATCAGAAATGTTTGGTAATAATCCACAACATATCAGACCACCGTACCAACTACGTGGACATCCTGCTAGTTTACCGAAACCAAAGCACAACAGTGAACCAACTCCCATCATAAAGAAGGAGATAATAACAATCGTAGAGATCTGATGAATATCATCATTTGAAATGTTTGTTACAATTTTCTGAAATGCTAAACATGGTATAAGCACGTTAATTTCCAATGAACTCAAATTTTTTGATGTTTCAACTGTAAGCACATTCTTTCTTGCCAACGTTATACCGACAGCAATAATCAAATATATTTTAAATATCGGTTTGACGGCCGTGTAGACTACAAATCCAAAGGACAGTGACATGGCCAATACATTGTAAAAAAACAGCTTTTGTCCTCTAGACGCCCCATTGCGGTAGAAACCCAGAAAACATGTCTGATTATGGAAAACTGTAAAATCTTTATACTTTCTGTTACGTGGTGGGATGACACCCCAAGTTTCGTGGGATTTTCCGAAACTATAACAACCGGAATAACATTTTTCTGCTTTCTTTTTACATGGAACTCTTCAGTTTGGACGTATTTTGGATAGAAGAGTGTCTGTGTTTGTTGTTGTTGTTGTTGTTATTGGTCAGAGTTAACAGATAGATGGTATACTAAACTAGTAGCGTTCGTTTTGTGTTCTACACTATAGAAAGAATTATCTAAAACATCATGCTCTAGTCGATGTTAGCGAATGTAGTGTCAGTAAGCTTTTTAGATGATGGGAAGAGCAGTGGAAGATATTGAGGAGATAAATGTTTGAAATGCTTGTTAACGGTGTCCATGATAGCGTCGAATAAAATACGACTACCTGCACCAGACAAGTGAATACCATCATAAAGCAAATCAGCGTAGTCGGATGAATTATTATCAATCATCCATTGGTCCATGATGTCGTATAATGGAATAACTGGGACATCAGTGATTGCCTTCTTAACAGCATCTGCATACAATTTGTTGGTCTCATTGTCTCTGTAATCACCAGTAACTAAATCCTGTGGGTCCACCTTATCCCAAAGTTCTTGACCATGTAAACCTGGAGTAATGACAATAAGTGGGATATTTCTCGACTTGAATTCTTCAACAATAAGCTTCATGTTGGAGATGTAAGTGTCCAAAGGAATAGATTCTCTGTTATCAGAAGAGAGACCTTTCTTACGTGAATCGTTGGTACCGAAAAAGACGTACGCTAGCTTTATCTTTTTGGACTCTGCAACATCATCGTGTTCTGCCTTAAGGATGGACCTACATAATGGGACACCGTCTCTGGAGGTGTAGCCAGAGAAACCTCTTTGGACAACCTGTAGTTTTCTAGCATACGCCTGTTGCAAACCGGCACCGAGACAAAACTGTGGTTCTGCACAGTCCCCAGGGAATTGGTTGAAGGCGTACTCGGTGATGGAGTCCCCAAACATGAGGAACTTGTTGTAGTCGGTGTATCCCATTGTTGCGACGTGGTATATGGCTGTTGGCTGGTGCAGATAAGGTTGTTCTTGGGCATATCGACGCTTGTGGGCGAAACGGTGCTTTTCCCACACAAAGTGCGCCAGGGGCAGCTAAGCTAATATTCAACGTTTTCTGTTGATCAATTTGGGCCTACGTTTTTTCTCAACGTTATTAGGTCCACAAAGATTAGTGTTCTTCTTTAACAAAAACCTTATATTTGCACATCCAATCACCGTTCATGTGGACTCCAACCGACCATCTGTTGCAGGCTGAAGTGCTGAAGAGGTTCACGCCGGACAACGCCCCTGCTGATGTGGCAAAATACATCAAGCCCCTTTACCCTGGTGATCAAGTCTACGTTTTTGAAACCTTAAAAGTGAACGATGCATTCACTTGGGCTAGAGGTTACTCTGTTATTGAACCCTTGCCTCAAGCGTATACTTCTGCGTCTGTTGATGTGAAGAGACTACCAGACCCAACCATTTCTGTTTGTATCTTCCCACTGCATTACGCCAACGTTTACAACAAATTACCAATCAATAAAGCAACCACATTATCAAATCCACAATACGATGAAAATGATAATCTTATCAAACCTGCAAAACCTCAGTTGCCTCTCAATGTAACATTATCAAAAAACTTATCGGATGAAATGAAACTAACCCTTAAGACTATTTCATCAACATTATTTGCAGTTTATTCTAAAAATAACTTTGAATTCTTTGAAAAGTTATCAAAAATCTATTACGAATTACATGATTTACGTACATGTTTGAAAAATAATATATTAACCGAAAAGGAAATTAATATGTCAAAACAGAAAGTTGTTGTTTTGATGAACACGTTTTCTAAATTGTTGGCTTCTGGTGGTGGTATGATCAATAAATCCTTACATTCCAAATCTGATATCGATGGTAAAGAATCCCTACTAGCAAGAGATAATCAATCTGGTGAATTGTATTCCTTTGACGAAAATATTATAAACCCTGCAAAAATTGCACAAAATCAAATTTTTGGCGCATTAGCACCACCTAATTTCAATTATTCAAGCATTTCATTTCTTCCTCGTAAAAATGACAAATTTGTTGAAACACCTCCATCAAATATTATAGTTGATTTTAAGCAAGTCATTGGTTCTTCAACTGTTATTCCAAAAGGTTATGCTGGTATGAAGGCTTACATGTATTTAAGAAATGCTAAAAAGAGATTAACTGAAGCCTTTTGTATTGATGTTAGTGCTACTCAAGAGTTACAATTGGATAATTTGTTTTCTGCATTATTCACGCAAATCCCAACATCTGATGTTGAAAATGGTAAAGTTTACTTGGTTGCTTTACTAACTGAAACAATTGAATTGGATAGTTCATTGAAATCGGTTCGAAAAGGTATTTGTGCCGGTGTTGCAGATATTTCAAGAATTTTTTCACATAAACAAGGACATTTAGCATCAGGTCAATCACATAGATTTGTCATTAAATTATTCTCTTCATTCTTAGACACCGAAAAGCAAGAAGTTAAATTATTTACCGGTATGAATTCAATGATGGCAAAATCTTTAACAATAGTTAACACCGGTTGGGGTAAATTAGTTGATAGAATTATTAATGGTTCAAATAAAGGTGTTGCCATCAATCCAAGAGCTGAAAAGTTAATTTTAAGTATTAAAGAACTGAAGTCCCCTAAAAACAACTTGTTGAATGATTTTAATAATGTTTCGTGGAATTGTATACCAACATTAAATTCAAACAGTGAACCAAATAGAATTCATTTCAAATTAAACAAAATCACTACACCAAAATTAAATGATCATGCATTTTTAACTGTACATGTTAGATCTTCATCATCAACAATTCTATTCTCCAAGGGTAACAATGAAAAAAGTATTCCAACCTGGAAATTCTTATCCGTTTCTCCAAATGAATCAGTAGAGGAATTAATCGAAATAAGAGGTTTGGATGAGAAGCCAACAAATACTTCCGACTACTTAATTTTTGATTTATATTTAGGCAACAATTATGTTGGCGAAGCACAATATAAATTAAGAGATGGTGCAGTAATTCATGATACCGGAATAAATTCAAAAACTCCAGCAACATTGGAAATTGTCCACAATGCATTTACTGCAACTATTGAATTTGATTTAGAATATGCAGGTAGAAATTATAACCTAGATGATACCACCATTTCCATTTTAAATTGGAAATCACTAATTAATAAAGAACAACAACTTATTGATGATTTAAGTAAACTGAAAAGAATCAAGCTACTTGGTTTAAATAAAAATTTCTCTGACTTTGGATATCAATTATTATGTATTTTTGAATACGCAGTCAACGGGCAAAAAACAGATTTAGCCAATTCAGCGTTTAATGCCTTAGTTCATCTCTTGGACGTGGTTATTATTAGAAATAACGAAAACGTATCATCATTTAATTTATTATTAGAAGAATACGGTTCACAATTTCCAAAAATTGGTAATCAATTATTAAATTCAATGGCTTCAATTTTAGGAAATTTTGAAAATGATTGGAATGCAAATGGAAGAGCATTATGTAGATCCTCATATTTGATTTTAAAAATTAGTTCCTTATGTGTTAGTGATTTAAATGATTATAAAAACCAATGTACTATATTTGTCAATGTTATAGGTGAATTTTTAAATGCAAATGTTGATATTGTCTTACCTGAACAATTGATTATAATTGAAACTTTAGAATTGTATTTAGATATTTATGAACACTTTTTCCATACTAATGAACTAATTATGTTCTTAATCGATTGGATTATGACTAATAAATTAAAGGGTTATGGATCAATAGAAGACATTGGATCAAATCCATTGATCAATAAAAATAAGAGTAGGAAACATAAATTTTTAATATCCAAATTGTTCTTTATTTTGAGAGTTTTAAATAATGAAAAATATGTCAATTGTGAAAAAACTGACATGTTACTTGATAATACACTAGATGTTATTTTAAGCATTTTCAATAACGATATAATTGATATCGAATGTATTAGATTCTCAATGTCAGTTTATCTATCAATCTTAAACTTATGTTTTGGTGTTCAAAGTTATTATTCATCTAAGAAATTACATATTAGATTAATTAAGTTAATTCCATTCCTGTCAGCAGTTTTCAACAAATATTATGCATATGCCTTAGATCATGGATTATTTAAAAGAAAAAGATCATATACTCAAATATTTCCAAATGAATATCCAATTACTCAGAATACAATGGATTCCATTGTCACTGATGTAACATATGTTGAACTTTTAGTTGAACTTTCCATACTTATCGTTTATACTTCTAAAATTTATGAGGCCACTAAAGATGAATTTGGTAATTCAATAAATAAAAATGATGATAAACTATTAATCAAATTCAATGTCCCAATGTTTAATGATTCAATTAATTCGATTCTAGGAATGATTAGTTTAATCGTTGATTCAAACTACTACCCATCAGAATCATGGTTATCATTGCACTCTATTTCATTACAAGCGTCATATTTGTTACTAGATTTAATTAATCAATTCATGCCACAACCATCAAATGAATCAATTTTAAGTTGGAATTTATACCTCAAATTATTACTTCAAATTTCAACTTCTAAGCCTGTCTCCATTGAACATTTAGAATATACACCAATGAAAGGATGTTATCAATTAACAACAGATTTAAGAACTAAAGTTACTGAAATTATCGATGTATCTTGGGATAATTTAGGTTCAGAAATGACACCTGAAAATAAGGCAAGATTTCAGCTATCTAAATTTGGTGGTTTGCAAAATGATATTATTTCACTAGATTCTTATAATTTGTTAAAATACATTATTTTATTTACAATGCAAAGAAATGATAAATGTCATCAATTAGGTATTCAAATTTTATGGTCAATAATTTCGTTTGAGTTAGGTGAAAATGATTCATTATTTAAAATTGAAAGGGAAGTTATAACTTCCTTATATGACTTGTTTGAAAATACATTAGTTTATTCACCAGAGTTTAATGAAATCGAAAACTTTATTGGTGGAATTGAAAAAATGTTGAATAATTTAGATATTGAGGATGAATCATATTTTGATATTTCAAAATTAATTAAGACTATTTCAAATTATTTGAAATCGTTAGGTGAATTAAAACAAGTTCCAAACGGTGAAGAATTTGATGACGATAGGACTTTCCATAAATTGAATATCTCAAGTTATTTAATGAATGTTGATAAACCTGAACTATTTCAAAGTTTTATCTGTGACTTATATGATAACTATCTTGAAAAGAAGAGTTATGTGCAAGCCGCATTAAGTTTGGAACTGTTAGCAAATACTTGGGAATGGGACATTGAAACTTATTTGCCAGAATGTTCTAAACCTAAATTACCACGTCAAACATCCTTTAAAAGAAAGGTTGATTTATTCAAAATCATAGCACAAAATTTTACAAAGGGTAATAAGTTAGAACAGGCAGTTGAAATTTACAATGAAATGTTAAATGCTTATATTAAGCATAATTTTGATTTACTTGGTTTATCATTCTGTCATCTTGAATTAGGTAAGCTTTATGAAAAATTGGAACATGTCGATAGATTGGAATCAACATTTTTCAAAATTTCATTCATTGGGTTAGGATTCCCTGAATCTATTAGATCGAAAGAATTTATTTATGAAGGTTTGCCATATGAACATATTACAAGTGTTCATAATAGATTAAATAAATTATATCCTGGATCAAGAATTATTAATAATGAAGATGATGCAAATAAATTAATTATTGAAAACCCAATTGGTAAATTCTTATTTATAAAAACAATCATTCCAAAGAAGGAGCATTCAAATAATAAATTATCAGTTATGGCAAGACAGTATGTTGATAACAAAAACCTAAACACTTTTATCAATACGAGAAGGTTACCTGGTGCATCAAATATTACTAACCTATGGACTGAAGAAATCACATATAAAACATATATGACATTCCCAACATTAATGAATAGATCAGAAATTAAGGAAACTTTAATCGTTAAAATTCCACCAATTAAAAATGCAATTAGATCATTAATTTTGAAGAATGATGAATTAATTAATCTTGAATTTTTAATCAATCAAAATTTGAAGGATAATATTTCATTGACTTCAATTGCTTCAAGTTCCATGTTTAATAATTTAACCAGAATTCTAAGTGGTACTGTTGATTCACCAGTTAATGGTGGTGCGGGACAATTTAGAATCTTCTTTACAAATGATCCAAGTATTGATATTGGAGAAAGTGTAGAAGAATATCAATCAGACTGTATGAAATTAAAAGAATGTTTCAATGACCTCATTAAATTATTAAATAAATTACTGAAGTTACATGGTTTGATTGTACCAACTACATTGAAATTACAACATGAAACATTAATTGAATTATTCTCCAAGAATTTTGCAAATGAAATAAAAGAACTCGGATTAGACGTTATAAGTGAGCTCAATTATAATGAATTGATGAAATCACTAACAAGTAAGAACGTACATTCCAAACAAAGAAATGCAGCAAACACCGCAACTGCTGCAAGTAATTATAGTTTACAATTTTCACAATCTATTAAAGCTAAGCCAGCCTCAATTCATAGTACAGGACATGGCAGTAACCATGGAAGTTATCATGGAAGTCACCAAGGCAGTCATGCGGCTAGTTCGAGAAGATATGGATCCTTGTTAGGTAATATAACTAGACATTCCGTTAGAGGTGTCCCTGACGATGATGGAAATAGTAGCCATTTAAGTATTGGCGATGAGTTGAGTTCGCAAAGAACTAACAGTTTAAGTGTCAAGAAGAATATCTTAAACTATAAGTAGAGATGTGGTATTGTTTATAGACCCCAGCCAGATTGTAATACACTTAGTTTACATTGTAGGATGTAGATTGTATCCTACCAACATTTCCGCATTAGGCAACTTACGCTGCCCCAATTTCCCACCTTCAGCGAATTCATGAAGAAAAGATGAGTGATCAATTTGTTAGGTGGTAAACGTGCAGTGGCAACTGGATCTTCTTGTTCAAGGACAACCAAGCC
Source organism: Pichia phayaonensis (assembly GCA_030558305.1). NCBI lineage: Eukaryota > Fungi > Ascomycota > Pichiomycetes > Pichiales > Pichiaceae > Pichia > Pichia phayaonensis. The sequence continues at coordinate 62,612 of JAJMSE010000027.1, forward strand.
CAAAAACCATGCAAGGCCACAAGAGACAACAGAGAAACACCCTCCATGACGAAACCATGTCCAGCGATGTGACCACCGCCAGTTTACAGACTCTGGGTATGAGAATCAGACAGAGCATATCCAACGGCTACAAACTACCAGAATCCAATCCACAACAACCAATGAATGCCTTCCAAAGAATCCCATTACCAGCACACTTACAAACCGACGGACCACCTGCTTTGGATTATAATGGATCAACTGCATCTTCCTTATCATGTTGGGAAGAAGAAATTAATAATCGTCATGCCGTTAACGGTAATAACTTCACCAATTTGAACGATTTTTACAAAACCCAAACAGTTGGATTTGGTACAAAGAGAGGAATTGATGAAGTTGAAAGTAAGGACATGCAAGTCAATGATTATGTTGCAAGATACGGCCCTTTGAGTTTCAATGAAGAGTTCTAACTCCCCATTGAGCAAGACCCTGTTTCATGTCTATTATTCCCATTTCTGCACTTTTATCATTTACGCCTCTCCCTCTACTTATTTATCTATATTTGTGCACCTCCCTCCCCCCTTTATCTGTTTTTATTCCCGCTTTTATCCACTTTCTGTTCTGTTCTTTGTGTAAACTCTAACTGATACCCCCTTAAAAAGCAACACCAATTCTGTCAGAGCGCGGGAGACCGTCAATAAAAGCGAAAGCTTCCGTGACGAGACATCGAAACTGCACAATCAACTGCTATCCTCCTGTCTGGGTCATACCGACAGCTTGTATAACACCTACAAGAGTTGACATCAACAGAGGTAGAGAAAACACACCTTATCAATCGTTTAGGCATTGTTGTTTGCACGGAAAAAAAGCGTTGGGATACAAGTATTAAACATTAGATTGACATTTGTTACATATGGGATCTCCTGAAGCCAAGGCCAATCTGAAGGCTCATGTCTCCAAATTGGTGGATAAAAGAACAGACTTGAGTGATCAGAGCAAGTACTGGGATCTGTTATGGACCTTGCCAACTTCCATGGATGATATTTCAGCAGTTTTCCAACCTGCTGATATCAGATATGTAAGAGATAGCCATCCAGAAATATTTACAAAATTAATAAATGTAATTACAAATAGATTGATATATTTAGCCAATTTGCATGATGTTAGGCTTTCAAAATTTCCAGTTAACCAATTGATGAATTGTATACGACTATTAACTTTAATCATTCCATTTTTATATGAAAAGAAACAATTGAATTATATTGAAAATGATATTTTTTGGAATAGATTATATCATACTCCTGTATATTATAAAGAATCCAATAGTGACAATCAATCCTCTAATGACATTACCATTGGCTTTGAAGATGTTGATTCACCATTATATTCAAATTCTGAAAATGACTCAACAATCGTTAACCATGATAAATTGTTGAATAATGAAAAACCAGTTGGTGCAGAACTAATAATTTCTTTGCTTGATCTATTGTTTTGTTTGGACTTTACTGTTGAAAATGAGACTGATATTGGCATCAACCATCAAACTTTTGCAAATGATTTCCAATTTATTTCTTGGGAGCCTGGATTTGATGTAACTGGTATGTACCATGAACCTTCGTTAAAACATGATTCAAATAGGTTAGAAATTATACGGTTAATGCTAGTCTTGTTTTCAAAAAATCTGTATACTAGTGTACCTGATATTGTTAACTCAGGTTCAAAATTTTTAACAGTTTTAGTTTCTTCAATTGATGGTAGAAAATTTTACTATTTATGTCTTTCACTATTGAACTTAATTCTTAGATCTTTACAATCAAATGATACAACTGAAAAGGATAATGCTCATATCAATCCGAACTCCACTAATAATAATGGTTTAGAGATTTCAAATGATGATCATAAAAAGATCAGAATTTTGTTGGTCACAACTTCCTTCCAACTATTTACTTTAATGGTTGTGTATGCAATTCCAAAAAGGGATTCAACGTTTTTATTCAAACATAATATTTTGTCAAGCAATGAAATTCCTAGAAACAGAACCAGAATGTTTTTAAATAAAATTCTAAATCCACAAGATATCCACTTCGTTATTAAAACATTTACTTCGCCTTTATTTAAACCAATAATTAATAATAGTTCAGGTGCATTTTCTTATTTAATGAAGTCTTCAAAATTAATTGAAGATGATGAAATTCATATCTGGAGTTCCGAATTGATAATTATAATATTAGAATTGTATCAATGTAATTCAAAATTTAGATCCAGTTTTGCAGAATTAATAGGTGCCGATTATCTTGTTTTGTTAATTTATTTTGTTCTGAAATATAAAGACAATAAAAAATATGCAGCTTTTGTTAGACTAACACTTTACAATATGTTATTTCTATCATCTGATTTAAGGTTGGCAATAAAATTACTATCCCCGTTTGATATGCAACTATACCAATTACTGCCACAAACTTTAAGAACTTCGTCAACTCCAACTTCATTTAGGGATTTTTTGGTGATTCATATTTGTAATGTTATTGGTTCAGATTGTTCTTATGAGTATTTATTACCAGTTATTCAGATATTATACAACTTAATTTCACTGCATATTATGGTATTGGAGTATAATAAAAGGGAGAATCGCGAGGTTCTAAGTAAAAGAAGATTATCGATTAAAGATTTGTCAAAATGTCCACCAACCCAACTATCTTATGCTGCCTCGAATTCAATTATGCAAGTCATTAATAAATTATCAAACATAAATTACTTATCAGTTAACTCTGATAAAAATTCTGATTGTCTATCATTAATTCTAAGATCCTGCTGTAATGCAATTGCAAGAGATCCATCAGATACCGTTGTTTTATTGTACGTTTTCAGCAGAAATATTAATTCTTTCCTTAAATTAGAAGATTCGATTAATAAAGTCTCTGACCATTTATGCATGGATTTATTGCTGAAAGAAAAAAGAGAGTATGAAATCAATATCCATAATCAACAAGTTCAACTTCAGCAACAAATATATCAATCACAACAACAAGCTGAAGGTGATAATCAAATAAACGATTATATTAATGAATCAAAGGAGTCATTTGATCTATCATTGAGTAGACAAAATACGCAAAATACCTTGGAAAGTGTACCATCAATCAGAAGTATGCCAGCTTTAACAAAACAGACTTCACAAATTTCTATTTCAAATGGAGAACCGAGAATAATAAATACAAATATGGATGATTCGATTGATCCAATAAATTCAAATACAAGCATTAATAATATAAAGAATGAGGAAAATAATAAAGATTTGAATACTGATGATTGTAAAATTATTCCTTATAATGATGAAGTATTTAAAGCGGAATTGCCAATTGGTATGACTGAAAAGAGTAAAAGTAAGCAACCTTATTATCATAGATTTAAGGACAAATGGGCAGGCAGTGAATCGTTAATTTTTTTGAAAGAATGTTTGAAAGCCATCAGTCGATTAACATTGCTACAAAAAAGTAATACAGAAACTGCAAATAAACCTGCTGATGCTACTGAAATGATTCATAGATTAATGAAACTTGACCTTGAAAATATAATCAAAAAAATTGAAAAACCAGAAATATATCAATACGAAAAATGTATGTATCAACCATTAAAATTGAGGTGGAATAATGCATCTCTAGGCTGGTATGTTTCAGTAGTTTGGATTGATATTTACCTTAACTACAATTGTTTTGCATCGAGAGGTATACTAGCAGATATTAGTTCTGGATTTTCTGCAATTAAGAAAGCAAGTTCCACATGGGGATTTGGAGGATGGAAATTAATGGCAAATAATGATCAACCCCCGTCCTCACCTCTATCATATAATGGATTTACATTTAATAATAGCAATAATACCAATGATAACAATTCAATTAATGAAAATAATGGACTAGATGTTTATTATGATAACTTACTAAAAAATAGTGTTTGGTTTGGTACACATATTCAATTGTTTAGAGTTAATCCAGTACTTATCAAAGAGCATTATACACTACAACACGGTAAAAGTGAGCTATTTACTAACAATGCAAACAATTCAAGTATTATTAGTCCAGTGTTTTCAGAAGTTTTTTGGAAAAGGAATAGCATTTCATCACCAATTTTGAGGAATGGTAGCGGTATCTTTACAGAAGGATTTTGGAAAAGACAAGGTGGTAGACCAAATTCTTTAGATCGTAGGGACAGTGACGGATCATTAAAATCACAACTTAGTAGAGGTACGAATGGTAATGCAAGTAGGGGAAATATATAATGTTTAACAATTAATTAATTTTTATAAAAAAAGTACGCCTATCTAACTAATTCAAACTAACATAATGATAAAAAAATAATGTACATAAAAAGATAGAACTAGCTCAACGCCTTCTATTATTGACGATTGTAAAACCATCATCATCAACTTCAGGTTCATGTCTTTGACGGCGTGGTTGTTCGATGATATCAATTTCCATTTCAACATCCATATCTTGATCTTGTTCATCTTCTTCATCTGAAGAAACGTCAGGGTTTAAAGGATCATTAACAATATTAGCAACAATCTTACCAGTTTTATTTTGTTGTTTAACTAACCATTTATTGTACATCATCTGCACATTTGCAAAATTTCCGTCTTTACATTCTTTATAACAATTAATAATTTTGGTAGCAATATCAATGGTTGATTCATCTTCAATAACAGTATAAAATTCATCTTCCATACAACCACACAGTAATTCATGAATATAAATAATGTCAATTTCCTTGTTATTTAAAAATTCATCAACAACAACACCAGTTATCCAATCTCTCTTTTCTGCAGATTGTGGTCCACCCCAAAGGTTATCAACTGCTGTGGTTAATGTATACCAACTATAGATAATCATTGATGTACCTAATTCAAAATTTGCATCTTGTTTTTCGGTTGGGAAAGGTAAAAGTGTTGCGTTTGGTAATTCAGCAGTAAGTGTACCTGGATCATTCAATAATATTTCAGACATCTTTATATGGTCCTTACTTTGGTATAAATTGGTTAAACGTTGTGAAAAGTATTTTACAGTTAAACTGAAAAAAAAAAAAAAAGAAAAACCGAATAGAATTTGATTTTCCATTTCGAGATTTTCCTGTCAAAGCGATTCATGCAAGCAATTGGTTTTAGACAATGTGTTATTCGTTCGACATTTCTTCCTAGTTGTTGTTTCTTTCCTTTTCTATTTTAGTAACTCTCTGGTATATCATGAGTGAGGAGAGAACTGCAAAGGAGAAATTAGAGGCTCATGAAAACACACTGAAGATTGAAAATGCCTTGAGAAAGCTGAAAAATAGAGTGGAAGATGATGCCGGAACGAAAGATCCCACCATTTATGTTGACGACCACGGAAATTCATTTAACACTACTGAAAGAATCATTAAGAACGTTACTCCTCCTACCAGCGTTATATTTACTGATGATGACTTATTTGGGAACCCTGGTGGATTACCAAATTATAAGTTATTAAGAGAACATTTTAAAAGGGAAGGTAAATTAAAGAAAGAACAGGTTTTAAAAATCATTAGCATGGCCACCAAAATATTTGAAAGTGAACCAAACTTATTGGAGGTTCCATCTCCTGTTACGATTTGCGGTGATATTCATGGACAATTATATGATTTATGTAAATTATTTGAAATTTGTGGGGATCCCGATGAAACGTCATTTCTATTTTTAGGTGATTATGTTGACAGAGGTTCATATTCATTAGAAGTTTTACTACTCCTATATGCCATGAAAATTAATCATCCAAACACATTCACAATGTTAAGAGGTAATCATGAATCAAAACAAATGACGCAACATTTTACATATAAAAGTGAATGTCTTGTTAAATATTCAATTGAGGTTTATCATGCATCATTGAAATCATTTTGTGCATTACCAATTGCTGCGATTATGAATAAACAGTTCTTTTGTGTTCATGGTGGTATCTCAAAAGATATTAAATATTTGTCAGATATAAATAACATTAATAGATTTCAGGTTGATTTCCCATCGCATGGTGCTTTTTGTGATTTAATGTGGTCTGACCCATCAAATGATTATGATAACGATAATGAAAAATATGGTTCAAGAAAACCAACAGACTTTACAGAAAATTACGAAAGAGGATGTTCCTATATGTTTTCATATAATGCGGTATGTCATTTCTTGGAACGAAATAGCTTACTATGTGTTATACGTGCACATCAAGCTCAAGATAAAGGTTATCGAATGTATAAAAAGACACCTGAACAACAATTTCCTTCGGTCATAACATTATTTTCAGCACCTAATTATTGTGGAAGTTATGGTAACAAAGCAGCTATTTTAAAATATGATGTCACAACAATGAATATTAGACAATTTAGTGCCCAAACTGAACCTTATCATTTACCAAATTTTATGAATGTTTTTACATGGTCAGTACCATTTGTTGCTGAAAGAGTTTGTGACTTTTTATTTAGCGTTCTAAATATTTGTACTGATGAAGAACTTGAAATGGATACACCATTATCAAAAGAATTGGTGAAATCACTGATGAAAATTCAAAATGAGAATAATAAAAAACAATTATTTAAATCGGCTGAACTTCCTTCAACTCCAGATATGGGGCAAATCACAACTATTACAGATGAAGCTAAAGATGAGAATAAAGAGAAAGATAACGAAGCAACTGATTCAAAGAAAACATTGGATAATGTTGCATTGAGAAACAAAATTTTAGCAATAGGTAGGTTATCGAGAATGTTCAATTTATTACGACAAGAATCAGAAAAGGTGGAACAATTAAGGGCATTTTCTGGTGGCTTGACATTACCTAAGGGAATTTTACTAAATGGTAGTGATGAAATTGACAAACAACTATCACATTTTGAGAAAGTGAGATTGGCAGATTTGTCAAACGAAGCTATGCCTTTATCATCTGAATTACAGGCAAAGGAAGATGACAAAAAATATAGAAGGTTATGGGAACGTGCTTCCGATATATGAAATGACGTGCAAAAGGTGGCGTCTCCGAAATGTTTAAACAACAATATAATGTGTACAATATAATTAAGAAGTACTAATGATTTTACCTTGTAATATTAAAAACAGCCGCAGTCTTATCTTTTTTTTATATTGTGCGGAGGTTTGAGGATTTTTCGTTTTCCAATTTTAAGCCAATTTTGTCATTATTACTTTTCTTTGTTAGAATTGTATTTGTTCTAGCACAATTGTGCACTGTACAACATGCTTCAAAACAAAGAAGAGATCAGTATTAAGGTGGAAAATGCATTGAAGAAGTTAAACGCTAGAAATATTGTTGATGCTGCCAATGACGATGCAAAAGTTATCAACGAGGCTTCAACTTATGTCAATGATAAAGGTGAGGTAATGAACACTACGGAACGAATTATTAAATCTGTTTTGCCGCCGGCCAATTCCATGCCCGCTGATGAGGAATTATTCAAGAATGGGATACCAGATTACAAATACTTATGGGAACATTTTAAAAGAGAAGGTAGGCTAAATGAAGAACAGACAATTAGAATTGTCAAGTTAGCAACGGATATAATGAAAGATGAGCCCAATATGTTGAAAATTGATGTTCCATGTAGTGTTGTTGGTGACATTCATGGACAATTTTACGATTTACTTGGTATGTTCGAATTATGTGGAGACCCAAAGGACACGCAATATTTATTTCTGGGTGACTATGTAGATAGAGGAGATAGATCAGTTGAGGTTTTGCTATTATTATATGCAATGAAGATCAATTTCCCTAAACGATTTTGGCTTTTAAGAGGTAACCATGAAACCCAAAGAATGACATCATATTTCACCTATCAAAGAGAATGTATTCAGAGATATTCCGAAAAATTGTATAACGAATCATTAGAATCGTTTAAAGCATTACCATTATGCGCTGTTTTAAACGAACAATTTTTTTGTGTTCATGCAGGTATATCGAGCCATTTGTGGGATTTAGAAGATATTGGAAGAATAAATAGGTTTAAAGTAGATCTTCCAAGTAAGGGGCTATTATGTGATTTAATGTGGTCAGATCCAGCAGATGAATATGATATCGAAGAATTTCATGAAGACGATATTGAGAAGTATTACAGGTTTAATAATGAACGTCATTGTAGTGAATTTTACTCGTTTCAAGCGGTGGAAACGTTTTTAAATCATAATAATTTATTAAGTATTGTGAGAGGTCATCAACCACAAGATGCAGGATATAGGATTTATAAGGTCAATGAAGGAACAAATTTTCCAAGTCTTATTACAATCTTTTCAGCCCCAAATTACTGTGGAACATACGATAACATGGCAGCTGTGTTGGTTTACAATGGTGAGTCGTTTAATATTAAGCAGTTTGATGCATCGCCAGCGCCATATTTTCTACCAGACCAAATGAATTTATTCGAATGGTCGTTACCTTTCGTTGCCGAAAAAATAGTCCAGATTCTTTCTGCCATTTTAAACATTTGTACTGATGATGAACTTAATGAAAATGAGATTTCTCTTGATGAAAAGAACATTGAAATGATTGAAAAGCAAAATGAAGAGCAAAATGAAAGGCAAAATGAAAAGGAAAATGAAAAGGAAAATGAAAAGGAAATTGATGAACCTAGACAATCTAGTGATGAAGGTGACGTATTCTTTGATGCAAGTGAAGAATCGGAAGGAACTGCAAGTGTTAGTTCAGTTATTGATGTCGGTCTATTAAAGAAAACATTACTTACAGGCGATTCATTGAAGAACAAGATAAGACTGATTGGACGTATGTCAAGATTACTTACAGTATTAAGAGAGGAAGCTGAGAAAGTTGACGAGATTAAGCTGCTTAATAATGGTCTGTTGCCAAAACAGATATTGTTGGATGGCCGTGAAGAGTTACATAAGAGATTGAAGGATTTCACAGAGGCCCGTGCAGTGGATATTGAGAACGAAGGGTTACCTCCAAGCAAAGCGGAACAAGAAGAACGGGCACAGCGCAAGAAGAGGGTGATTGCTGATCTCCTAGACCAGCTTACGTGAGCTGGGAGCAGCCAGAAGACGACTAGGTGACTGGTGTTGAACACCGTAGACAGTAAGTGGATGAAACAGATGTGACGCCAAGTTAAAAATAGCAACGCGTGAAACAAAAAACGAAAACGACTTTTTTCAGGGGCTTAAAGCAGGTTGGCTGGTTTTTTTTATCTGTAGTTGATCAGCTAGACGTTAGTGGATTTGTTTGGTCTGTTAGCAGACACTACCTTTGTGTACTTCCTTTCAAGCAACTATCACCACACGATGTCTCAGAACAACCCTTTCGCATTCAGAGACGACGACTCTGATGACGACAATTCGTCCTATCAATCCAGTGTTCTCGATGGTTACAACAGAACTTCATCTGAAACTCATGATAACAACGATAGTGGCTTTGGTACGTTAAACAGACATTCACAATCCGATCTTTATGGCACTTCTTCGAACTTGAATAAGCTTGAACCGCCTCAAAATGCAAGGTATTCAACATCTCCAAAACATCAATCCATATCTCATATGCGTGATAGTTCCCAGTCCTTTGGCAGAATTGACCCTTTTAACACTTATTTGGATGATACCAATAGTATTGATTACGATGGTGACAATAATATGAATTCTAGACATGATGCACATTCGGATTATACCTATGATCCGTATAATGATAATGCACAATATAATCATGAAAACGCATCTATATTCACTAATAGCAATTCTAACCAAAAAAATAACACAGATGATATAAATGTTTATGAAAATTCAAGTGTAAATGACTCAAACTTATACAACACTTCAACAACTAATTTTCTAACTACTCCGGTAAGAAATTTAAGTGAACAACATTTACAAACTAATAACAATGTGTATTCACCAGCGGATTCTTATCAAAATCTAAATTATTATAATAATCAACAACAACAGTCATTATACAACAATAATGAAGACTTCACATCGCCAATTTTCCAGAGTTTTGAAAGGGATATTGATGAACCCGAATTGGACAATAATGAACTATTTCAAGATGATGAAGTTAATAATGAATTCAATAAGTTACAAAATACCAATTTTGCTGATTTGTGTGATAACAAGGTTGAATTAATTGATGGTAAATACTATAGTTTTGATTATCCTGTACCGAGCCAATTATTAAGTAAGGTTCCCTTTAGTGGGGCAAAACAATTAACGGAGTTTACTCACTTAAGATACCATGCAATTACTGCTGATCCAAAAGATTATTCGGCCAATAATCCAGTAGCAAGGGACTATATTGAGAAATATCCTTTAAGACAAAATATTTATCCAATTAAGAGAGAAACTGAATTAATGATTGTTTGTACAATGTACAACGAAGATGAAGTTTTATTAAGTAGGACTTTAAAGGGTATTTTCAAAAACATCAAGACAATGTATAATTTACGAGAAGATGATAATATTCATCCATTTGGTAAAAATACTTGGAAAAAAGTTGTTGTTGTTATTGTTAGTGATGGTAAGAATAAAATTAATGAGAAATCAAAATCTCTGTTAACTTTATTAGGTGCATTCCAAGAAGGTATAATGCAAGAGTATGTTAATGATGATAAGGTCAATGCCCATCTATTTGAATATACAACTACATTTGGTATTGGTAAGTTTGATTATGATAGAGGTAATAAGACATATACTGTTCCGTTAGTTACTGAACAAACGGTCCCAGTCCAATTGATGTTTTTATTAAAGGAAGAAAATAAACAAAAAATTAATTCACATAGATGGGCATTAAACTTTTTATGTCCAAATTTAAATCCAAAAGTTGTTGTATTGCTAGATGTTGGTACAGAACCTGGACCTGACTCAATTTACAAATTATGGAAAGCTTTTAAAGATCCTAAAATAGGTGGTGCTTGCGGGGAAATTAGAGCCATGTTAGGTAATCATGCTAGTCCCAACGATGAAAGTTCAGTTTGGAAGAAAATGGGTAGATTTATTTATTTTAAATTATCGGATTTTGCAACTTGTCTATTTAATCCATTGATTGCTGCTCAGAACTTTGAATATAAAATGTCAAATATTTTGGATAAGCCAATGGAAAGTGCATTTGGGTTTGTTACTGTTTTACCAGGTGCCTTCAGTGCATACAGATATGAAGCTTTAAAGGGTAGTCCATTAGACGCATATTTCCACGGTGAAGATATGAAATCAAATAATGAAAAACCGGCTGGAGTTTTAGAGTCAAATATGTATTTGGCGGAAGATAGAATTTTATGTTTTGAATTAGTTGCAAAGGCTGATAAATCGTATTTACTTAAATACGTCTATAATTCTTATGCTGTTACCGATGTTCCATCTCAAATTAATGAATTTATAAACCAAAGAAGAAGATGGTTAAATGGTTCGTTTTTTGCTGCCTTATATTCAAATTTACATTTCTATAGAATTTTGGCTTCGACTCATTCATTACCAAGAAAAATTGCATTAGTTATTGAAATTGTTTATCAAACTGTTAATATTTTACTATCATGGTTTGCACTGTCAATTTATTTCTTAGTTTTCAGAATTTTAACATTGGATGTTGGTGATACATTTGTTGGTAAAAAAGTTGGTAGTATTTTAGCAATTGTTTTCCTATGGATTTATATTGGAGCCATTGTTTTAACATTTATAATTTCATTTGGTAACAGGCCGAATGATGCAAAATACCTATATTTATTGGCATTCGTACTGTTTTCAATTATTGTTATTTATATGACATTCTGTGTTGTATCTTTAACGATTGAATCAATTACGTTAATTAAGGATGACATTGGTACATACGCGAGATTTACGGCATCAATTGGACTAAAATATTTAAAAAATGTTAAATTCAGAGATTTAACAGTATCATTAGCTTCAACCTATGTCTTGTACTTCATTGGATCATTGATATTTTTTGATTTTTTCCATCTCTTTGCATGTACATTACAATATATTTTATTATCACCAGCATATATTAATGTTTTAGGAATTTTTGCATTTTCTAACATCAATGATATTTCATGGGGTACAAAAGGTGCATTAACAGCTGAAGTTCCTAAAAAGAATGCTAGAACTAAAAAGGATCTTGAAAATACTAATAATGATGAAGGTAAAGCAAATGACAACGATGATGCCAATGAGAAAAATGTTTTATTATTAAGTGAAAATTTGGAGGATCCTGATACATTATATAGAAATGCACAATCAAACTTGGAAGGTAAGGAAAAGATAATTGAAGAGAAGGATTTGGAAAAGATAGAATTAGCAAAACTTGAAAAAGTCATTAAAGAATCTGAAAAGAATTATGCATTAGGTAGAACATATACGGTTATTTTATGGTTAGTATCCAATTTTATCTTACTGGTTGTTATTTTACGTACCGGTGGATTGGAAGATTATTCTCACTATGTCAATGGTGAGACAACTTCAACTACAAGTACAAATTTAATGAAGAGAAATTATTGGAATGACATGAATGTTGCCAATTACTTCATGACAGCTATTTTATGGATTGTTGCAGCATTAGCACTTATCAGACTTTGTGGTTGTATTTATTATAGAATTTCATTTTTCTTAAGTGAAAGAGTACATAATCGTTCGGTTGTTGTTTAGTTTGGTTTGGTTTATTTGTATTTGAAGAAGGATTTACATTGCAATGGTAGTTGTTCTTTATAGTTTAAGTGAATTTTGTATTAGTAATGTTTAATTTAGCGCGGAGATAAATCGACAGAAGAGAAAAAAAATTACAAATGGGACCAGCCGCAAAACATCTTCCAGGCTCCAGGTGGCCTGGCAAAAATCTCGGATATTACAGTTATTGGAAAGTGGCAGCAAAAAGCTGATAAAAGGCCTTCTAAGATGTATTGATTGATTAGAGGTTGATTGTAGTTTAAGCACGTAACAAGAAGTAAGTAAATCGGCTGGTTACTGACCTTTATAAGGCAATATAAACAATCACATCTTGAAACAACCTTCCTTGCGATAAATGGGTCTAATTTCAGTTCAAAATTTTATTTTTTGTTCTTTCCAGACATCAGCCCTTCCTCGAGGTAAATATGACGTTTTTTTTACGAACATCACGTACTACATGGTTACAATGGAAACGGAATACAAGGACGAATAAGGTGGTTTATTTTGTAGAAAACCAACCCAGATTAGAGTAACAAACAAGTAACTAAGGTGATTTTAAGGTAACTGTGCAGTTTATTTGCATCCCAACTTCATAAGTTGATCTGCGTTCACAAGTTTAATTGTGGATTATCAGCTTATTATGACTCGCTGCATCAACCCATATTTTTTATTTTGATGAGTTATAAATAAAATCAAAAGCGTACAAAACAAAAACCAACTCAAAACATAAGCGTAAAGGAGGATCTTACAAGTAGGATCAAAGATCACCAGGATAGAGATGTAGATGAGTAAGTGTGTTCACGTACGTGCATGTGATCATCATGTAGGAAACTAGTTATATAATGAATAATAAAGACACAAAGATGCAAAACGGATCCTGATTTCAGAGGTGCATCGGCAAAAACAAAAAAAAGTCGGGCAATAAATTTGCTCAAAATTGTATGTGGGTTTGTCGTTTCCTGTACTAGTTGCATCATCGATTTTAATTCCATGGAATACTTCTCCTCTTTCCATATGGTGGATACTAGCTGCCCTAGTAATGGAGAAGTTTGTAATGTGTATCTACATGTGGCGGTTTGGCAATGTCTTCTTTATGAAATTGGAAAGAAATTGGGGCTAGTAGGTTATTTTGAGTGATTTTACCGACGCATCTTCACTCTAGAAGCTTAATGTCAAAAAAGAGAGTACCGAAAACCGTTTTATTGAGATGCCTTGCTCGGACTGAACTATTAAATCCAGAATAATATGCCGCAAATCACAACTTTGTAATCAGAATGCCTAAAGGAGCAATGCCCATCTTTCTGTAATGAGCTTGATTATGGGCACGATCATCGGTAAATTTCCTAAATCAATGTATTGATGTTAACAGATCATCTGTGTATTGTGTTGTGTTGACAGAGCCAAATCGCAAGGTCGTAAGATCATAAAAGAAACAGTGTTAAGATAATAAGAGTCATGAAATCCATTTATAAAAAAAACTAACGTTATAAATGAAATAGGGAAAACAAAGCTACATGTTTAGATGAAAAGAAGAATTGAAATAGACAAATCGTAAAAAGAAATAAAGGAATAAAGTAATAGAAATATGTAGGAATATGTGTAAATATGGCCGTATATATATGGATGCATGTATGTATGGTCGTATGAAAAAATATCTAAAATTGAATATAATCATCATTATTCAACTCAGTCGAAATCGGGGAAGTAAACTTGGTAATATTTGAATTTACAGTTGGTGTCATATTGAGGCCTTTAATATGATTATGGGTATTAGAGTGGTTGTGGTTATGGGAGTGTGGGTGGTTATGAGCATGACCATGACCATGACCGTGGTTATGATGTTGAACTTTTTTAATTGATCCTGATCCAACAGTTGATGATATGCTTGGTGATCTTGCAGTAATTAATGGAGATGAAGCGGATAGTGTTAAATTTTGATTATCATTGTAATTGTTGACACTAAAGGAATTCACATTATAATAATTATCAGTATTTAAAAGGCTGTTCGTGTCAATTGTAAAATCATTCAAATTATTGAAAAACAAAAATGAAGAATCACTTGTTATTGAAGATGGAGAGAATGTGTTTAAAGTTGGAGAGATAACGTTTGTGTGTATAGTAGATTCGGATGATGAATTTGGTGAAATAAGTAATGGTCTATAATTGTGAAGGTTGTTGTTGCTGTTGTTGTTGTTATTGGGTATAGTGTTAATAGCATTGTGGTTTGATCTAAAATTAACTAGATCCAGTGAATTAAAGCCCATCATATGCAGTTCATCATTATCGTCAACTGGAGAGATCAGGTTAGAGTTACTGGAGTTATGCATTGGTAAATAATCCGTTTCGATTTGTGATATTAAAATTGGAGTATTTTGTACATTAGTAATCTCGGAGATATCTTCATTTTGCTTACTATCTCCAAGGGAATTAAGATTTGGAGGTGTTTGGGAAACATTAGGAGATATTGATTCGGGAGTCGAAAAATGGTCTTGTTTTTCAGTACTGGCATCATGATTATGATGGTGATGTTCATGACCATTATGTTCATGTTCGTGGGCAAGTCCGTGATCACTTTCATGATCATGATCGAAGTCGTCATTTGTGTTAATCAGCAAGGAAATTGCTTGGTTAATTGAAATTGGAGAAACTGAATTATCTTGATCATAAACTAAGTTCTTGGCAAATTTTTCTAACTCAACCGATTTGTTTAATTTAAGTAATTCACATAGCTTGATTAACGATTTGTTAACCAAACTTAATCTTTTATCAATTAACTCAACATATTCACTAGAATACATTTTATCCTTTGACTTCTTTCTTTCGGTGTAAATACAAAACTTATTATCAAGGATACAACGTTCACATGGTTGTTTACCATTACATTTTGTCTTTTTTAACCTACAAGAATCACAAGCCTTGCCGACTCTCTTCTTCTTGTTGGAATCGTTGTTGTTTTTCGATGATGAGGATGATAGATATGTCATGATGATTGGGAGAGACTTCAATAGTGGACCAATAAAGAAGACTAGTAAGAGGGGAAAGTGTTAAAGCAGATAGCAGAGATGAGGAGAAGTTGGGAAATAGGTAGGACAAGCGTTGGCGTGGATACTTTCTATTTGTGGAGGAGGCTATGTGAATCTTATAGCACGGCGTCGGAGACTGTCAACAAGATGAAGGATGGAAGTGTACAGATCCAGAAACCGAAGTCGCAATACACACAATACAGACACACAAATACACACAAACTACGTCCAGCACCAACACACAAGACGGACATCTTGTGTCTTATAAAGGAAAGGGCCACAGAAAACCTCAGTCCAACCCACCATCGAAGCATCCACAGATCGATCACCTTGCACCTGGTCCGAGACATATAAATGGAGACCAGCAAACGAAAACACTCACGAGCGCGGGCATTAACAGCTGCATTGGCAGTTGCAGCTGCAGCTGCATCAGGCACATCAATGAAAGGAACAAACCAGGATGCCGCCGGCCCCCGTGCTACCAGGACCGCCGAGCCTCTAGATCTGCAGCCCGCCGATCTCCACGCCCGACACGACGGCCCCGAAGTTGTACATCGGCCGCAGACGCACACAGACCCACATCTCCGGCACATCCGTGCACCCCCAGAGGCCGCCGCCGCCAGCCGCCTCCCTGGAGATAAACCGTCCCAGGTCCTGGTAGAACTCAAGCAGCTTGCTGATATTGGTGCTTTCTCCGTGTGGCAACTCGTACTCCCGAATGATCTCGGTGAACTTTTCAATCCGAGTTCCAAAACGCTTCCAAAATGTAACAATGTAGTCAGACAGTGCCGCTTTCAACTTTTCAATGTGTTCTTCCGACATGTTGTCAACCAAATCATAACACTGTTCAAATCCTCGAACAAAGTCTAGCTCTATTGCTTCATCATCTTGCTCCTCTTCTTGCGCTTGTACATAGGCTATCTGTTCTCTTTCTTCTTCTTCTTCCTCTAATTTGTCCCAATCGATGTCTTCATCGAAAATCAGATATGAATAAAACTCCCGGTCGATGATTTTACATGTCTTGATTTCACTGTTTGGTCCAAACTCTATTTTGAATTGGACATTTGGCGTTTGTTTAAGCAAGTAAAGTCTTCTTGTAGCCTCGTAATCAGGTAGTGTAACACCATCGTTGTCTTCATCACGACCCATATATCCTATGATTGGGATGTCAATAAGCTTCGCAACATTCTCATTCTTAGGTAAGAATCCATAATTGACAAACATTGCATGCAGGTCTTCATACGGGTCGTAACTAATGAACACTTCAATTTCATCATCATTGGTATCTTTTTTCACGTTTTCAAGATCAAGGTATAAAAGAATGTCACTTGTTTCCCTGTCAATATCAAAATGTGCATTCTTTAAATTATTGTCATGATTAACAAAATCCAATACTGGAACCAATGTCACATCAACATAATAGTCATCACCTATATCACCAATATCTTCTTCTTCTTGTCCTCCTTCATTCTTTTCAACTTCTCTAGGAATTTCCAAAACTCGTGATCTAATGGCTGATATAATCTGTAAAACTTCTTCAATTTCAACATCCTTAAACTCATCAAACTCTTCATTGATTTCATTCACTACTTCAATCCATTTGGTACCAATTATATCAACAATTGAATTTCTTAAGATTGCATTGCCTGGTATAACCATTAACGTATCTTCTAAAATATTCTGCTGATCGGTATACAGGTTCCCAACATTGGTATTTAACAAAATATCCAAATAAGTTTCTAAATTGTTAACCCAAGCATTCTTCTCTGAACCTATCTTCTTTTTACAAATAATTAAGAATGAAATAAAGTATCCGATTATAATGATACTTTCACTGACACCGTAATGTCTGAACAGGATATTTAAACAAGCCTTAGGAATTTTCAAATCATCCTTGTCCAAATGTTCGTTAATCAATGTTCTTAAAGTATACATATTAAAACTTGATAGTCTTGGAATTCTTAATAGTTCAACTTTTTCATCATTTGGTTGCACTTCCCCAGGCACATAAAACACACCAATCCCTTTGTCAACGGTATCCTTAATTTTCAAATTGCAATTGAATTGGATGCCTAGTTGTTTACACCATTCATTTAACTTATCGTGATTCTTTATATTTTCTGCAAATAAACTCATTATTTGTGGCTTGACAATGAAAAGTTTATGATATAGAAAAGAAATATAACTAAATAATAATTTACATGGTCTAAATATTTTTCGGTATTTTGGGGCTGGGCTTCTCTATGCTTCCTTTTTTATTTTCGCCTTCATTATTTTTTTTTTTTTATTTATTTTTTTTTTATTTCAGAATATATTAGAAAATGTACACAAGCATTTGTACTTAAATAAATCTACTTAATTCTAGGATATTATAACATTGGAAGTAATACTTTCAAATCTTTGTGCTGAAATACGTATAAATACAACCAACAGTTCCTCATAAACATCTCTGTTTTCATGTTGTAATTTTTTAATCCCATTTGCATCAAGCATCCAAAGGGTACAGTTTGCATTAGCCTTATAATTAATTGTTCTATCGGAATTAGTTATAATTATATCACCAAATATAGTTAGTGGTAATTCAGAACTGGTGATTGAAAGTTTCAAGTTATTGAATTCGATTTTATAATCAATCAATCCACTTTCAAAAAAATATAAACATGGTTGATTGGCATTTTTATCATAAATTGTATCTCCTGATCTATAATTGCTCTTCCTTAAATATGGTGTTAATCTATTCCAAAACTTTTCATCCGTTTTGGAACTCAATCCTTGCATGATTTGTAAAATTAAATATAATGGTTGCTTAATAGTTGAAACTGAGACTTTCCTACCTTGTTCAACTAACTTACTCATAATTAAATCTTGTTGAAATTTCTCATTTTGGTTAAATGTTCTAGCTGCATGCATAAATTGAACATGTCTTGGTGTACCAACAATTGGACTTAAATCATGTCCCATACTTCCTGCACCACTCATGCTATGACTGTTAATGCAATTAGGTCCTCCATATAATGAAATTGAAGATTTTTTCTTATTTGTAATTGGTGTCAAGATATTTTGACTTTTAGATTTTGAATTTAAAACTAATTCTTTATAATTTTTCAAAAAACTATTTTCACACCATTCTAATGCAGAATTTAAATTATTAAACATTTGAATTTTTTCTTGATGTTCTTCAGTTTCCCATAATCCTGAATATTTAAATGATTCAAGAATATTTGAATTATTATCAACTGATGATAATAAGAAATAACAACTTTTTTCCATTAGTAAATTTCTAATCCTCTTAAATCCTTCAGTAGCACTGAAATCAAAAGTTAAAACATTATTTAAATCCAAAATTAAATATTTAATAGGTTGTTTTCTATAATTTGCAATATCAAATAATTGTCTAACTTCACCTTCTAATCCACCAATTGATCCGAAAAATAATGATCCACATAATTTTAAAACACAGATTTGTTTACCAACATTTTTCAAAAATTCTAATTGTTTAGGATGTCTAACAACAATAGATCTTGCATATTCACCGGTATAAATTTCACTTATAACTGGTTTACTTCCAGCTTCAATAACGAATGAAACACAAGCTAATAATATACCAACTAAAATACCATATACAAAGTCCCATGCTCCCATTGTAATAACAATAACAATAATAGTAATATATTCGAATTTTCTGAGTCTACCTATTGTATCCCAGATTGATTCCTTCAGTAATTCATAACCTAATAAATAAATTAATGCACCAACAACACAAACTGGGATGTAACCTATTAATACAGGTCCAATAAACATGATACCTGAAGTTGCAATTGCTAATAAAACCCCACTTAATCTAGAATCTGCACCAGATCTAATAAATAAAACAGAATTTGTATAAACAAGATAATTTTGAATTGAACCAAATAAACCACTAATAAAATTAGACGCACCATGAGCAATTAATTCTCTGTCAACATCAAACGTATCTACTCCAATTGTTAATGCTAACGCAGGAACATTAATTGGAACATGCAAAACTCCAAAAAAAGTCAATGCCAACATTGTTGGTAATTGATCTAAAACTAACCACCAGTTACATAATTTAAAATCATAATATTGATAAAATGAATACCATGGTTCATTGGTTTCTTGAGCATTAAAAACCCATCCATAATCTCTTGCCTCTTTCAAATTCCATGATGGGACAAGTGCAATTAATGAATGAAATACAGTAAAGACAACGATAAAATAACTTGGAACAATCAGTGGATTCGAGTTGTATCTTTGAATGATAATTAAAATAATTGCTAAAACTAAGGGTATAATCCATTGTAAAAATGGTAATGGTTGAAATAAATAATCCAGTGTCGGTAAATCATACAAAATACCACCTTCAATTCTTGAGGAAACTTCAATACCTGTAATAACTAAGAAATATCCAACACCTCCAATACAACCAACTAAAATATGTCTTGGGAAGAAACCGACTAACTTACCAAGTTTACACTTACCTAACAGGGCAAAGATTAAACCTGTAACAATAGATGATATTGCAAATGTGAAGATAGTTGTTGTAAGAATCATATTATTAAGATTAGGTGCATTTGAATATCTATCATCATTTTGTAATTTAAGCATAATATTAATTGCCATTTGATGAAAAAATGGGGTGATCTCAATCATTTCTGATCCAATGGCACTTTTAAACGCAGAGCCACCTAATGAATAAATCAATTGTGAAATAACGGTAGAAACATAAAACATGGATAAACCGGCAGGTCCCATATTTGAAAACACAAGTTCTCCAATTGGGAACATAATCATACCATAAGATAGGGCATCCAAGACGTTCAGCAAAGTACCCAAGAAAACTGCGGGAATATAACTAATGGGCCTATAGAAACATTCTTTTATTAAGGTATCTCTATCAGCTTCTTTGAAAAAATTAATTGTGTTATGAACTGAAAATGATTCCTTTCTTGATTTCAAAGCTTCTAAATCAAGCGATTGATCATAATGTAAAGATGGATCTTCATAGGTTGACGAACCATAGTTTGAATTTGATATTGGTAATAAATCTGAATTTTCATCAATAGCAGAATATTCTATAGTCTCCGAGTCTATATAATTATTGGATGAACTATTGGGTAAATATACAGTCGAATTTTCACCGTTTGCAATGTCATCACTATCAATATCAGGAACTGCAATATCTGCCAAATCTGCAGAATCTTCATGAACAGAGGCATTTGAATGAACTTGTAGGAATTCAGAATTGACAGAGGATGTAAGCCCTGGTTTATAAGAACTATAAACAAAACTCCTTGCCAATGCATTGTTATTTGACGATAATTGATGATTTTGTTGAAATGATTTGGGTATACTCTTAGAATATGTACCTTCTCCCATATTGGGACTATTATTGAAGTTAGACATGTAAGTAGTTAGTTCCGATTATATACCTTTAATGGGATTATATGCAAATTATGGTTTCTTGTTGAAAAAAAATTGATTTTAACAAAATTGTGGAATTACAGATGCAGTTTGTGTACGTTCCACACTGGATAAGGCAGGCGATGCAGCCATCTCCCAGAGAAGACAATTTGGAAAAAAAAATTGAATAAACTCTGCGCGCCGCAAAAGGAAGGTAAACATTAAGTCCGGACAGCTCCATCGGAACAATGCAACCTCTGGTGTTGATATACAAGACTACAGAAGAGTATGTTCTTACAGGGCGTTAAAAACTACACAGGGGGTGTTTATATGTTCTATCCTTTATAATTCGTCCTTGGCAGAGTCTTTTTCAACATCAATGGCACCACATGCTTTGATAACAATAGGCTCAACGGGCTTGTCACCCCATTGGGTCTTGGAGTTTTCAATCGCCTTGACAACATCGTAACCCTCAACAACAGCACCAAAAACAACGTGTTTGCCATCTAACCATGAGGTTTTAACAGTGGTGATGAAAAATTGGGAACCATTGGTACCTGGACCTGCGTTAGCCATTGAAAGTAAACCTGGTCTATCATGCTTTAATTTGAAGTTTTCATCGGGGAATTTACCACCGTAGATGGATTTACCACCAGTACCATTACCATTGGTAAAATCACCACCTTGGATCATGAATTGCTTAATAACTCTGTGGAATGGACTTCCAACATAACCGAATTTTGGATCTTCAGATATGGATAATTCGTAGAAGTTCTTGACGGTCTTTGGAACAACATCACCAAATAAACCAATGACAACTCTACCTAATGGTTCGCCACCTTTGGTAATATCAAAGTAAACTTTGTGTGTGATTGTTGGTAACTCAGGTAACTCTGCAGATGCAGCAGTTGATTGAGAGATGAATAGAAATATTGCTGCAACAATTGCAAAAAGGGATGCAAAGAGTTTCATCATGTATTGTTTTGGTTATTCTACGGTACAATTGGAAAAGAAGAACAAAGAGAATAGCAATTAAAGGTGAAATGTATTTGCCACCTTGTGGAATTCTCAAAATGAGAGAACTTGAAAATTGACGGTTCGCTTTTTCATTACATTCTACTGTGTATTTCGAATTAGATTTTCATGTTTTTAAAGTTATACAAATGTCTATATAAAGTAAAATCTAAATAATAAGCCTATCTATCGTGTATGAAGAGACTGATGGGACACCTGTGTTTTTAGAAGTACAAGATTCAGATCCACCCATCTTTAACATCATGTCTAACTTACTAATACCAACTTCTATTTCCTGGACTTCAGAATTCATAGAATCTGATTTTTTACTTGAATCTTTCTTCTTATTTTTCTTTGATTTCTTTGCAGTTTTACTTGTACTTGAAGATTCTGCACTAGCTAAAGATTGGGTAATCAAAGTTAATAATTGAGCGTCTTCAATTAATGAATCAACCTTCAATTGCG
Source organism: Pichia phayaonensis (assembly GCA_030558305.1). Classification (NCBI taxonomy): domain Eukaryota; kingdom Fungi; phylum Ascomycota; class Pichiomycetes; order Pichiales; family Pichiaceae; genus Pichia; species Pichia phayaonensis. Next base: position 85,163 of record JAJMSE010000027.1, read on the forward strand.
TTTGATCAATTAATTTTGCTAATTGGTTCTTATCGTTTGAATAATGTAAACTTAAAATTAGACCATTTGAATCTATAAATGAGTTCAATACTTCGTAACCATAGTTGAGTTTAATAATTTTCTTAGTAATTTTATCTAAATCAAAATTATCGACCTTTTGACTAGTTGATTGTTGTTTCATAAGTTTGATTGTCTCCTTTGTGATTTCTTCACTTGAGAACTCTTCAACCAGTCTAGTTATAATATCTTTAAAAATTTCATCATTTTCTGTATTACTTAATTCTAAAATGAAATCACTGCATGGAATATTAACGCATGTAACAATTGCTTGTCTTTGTAATCTTGGAACAGGTTCTAAAACTTTCAAAATTCCATATGCATATTGAATTGGGAACAATGGATGTGTTAAGAAATATGTTAAACCAAATTCTGATATATTTTCAATATCATCATCTAAAGAAATTTTATCAGTTGATGGATTATAATTAAATAATAATAATGTTAATAATTTGAAGAATTTTGGATCAACAAATCTATCTTGTTCATATTCATAGACTTTGAATTCGTTAATTTCATCAAATAATTCACCAAATGGTTTATTCTTCAAATATGAAAGAATGTTATTCTCTAATAATTTAATATCATTAGATGCTTTTATTTCAACAAACTTATTATATGCTTCAGTTAATTCATTATTCTTTTGGAAAACTTCATTATTTAACTTACTAATTTCTTTTAAATTCTTACCACTAAATATTGGATCAGCTTTATTGAAATAACTTGGGAAACTTGTGAATTCTTCAAAGTGGTTATCTTCATTACTTGGTAGTGAAATTAATGCATCTCTTAACTTACCCAATCCAACGTCAATGGAAACATACTGAATTTGTGAATAATTTTCCTTTGTATTTTTCAAAACTAATAGTGCAAAAGTCTTTTTAGATTTTAGCGTGTTACCATTCACTGTTGGTACGTTTAACAAGAACGCATTTCTTGCAGGTTTTGGATTCGCTGAGCCTTTTGTATCTTTTGATCTTGAATATAAATCTAGTGATGACAATAATGCTTCATATTGTATATCGATTAATGCAACTGTACTTCCTTTAGTAACTAAAACTCTATTAGTTGATGCACACATAATTGAAGTTGGAGAGTTTTTTGGCTCATGTTTGAAAACACCACCAATTTTAATGATTTGCTCATTATTTACAAATGGCAATTCAAATGATTTAAGGAGTAATTCAGACTTTAGGTTTTCAAGAATAATTAATTTACCTGATATATCGTAAGTTATTTGAATGTTTTCAATATTTTCAATATTATCTATTGTCGAACTTGAAATTTCTAATATTTCATTTGAATTTATTGAAAATATACGAGTAATAATTGAATTAGCACTTTGGGTGGATTCTGCTGTTAATAATAAATAATCCAATTTATCAGTACGTGAATTGACATTTAATTGTTCCGGTTTAATAAATTGATGATAAATAATTTTTCTATTCTTATTAGATAATGAATCAATTTCATGGGTTTTAATTGGAACATTATCCTCTTCAAATGGATCAACTGAAAATTTCCAAATCGAAATTTTACCATCATTAAACAATGAATAAACAAATTTAGAATCCTGTGAAAATTTCAGGCCAACAATTTGGCCATTAACAGACAAAGATTTATCTTTAACTTGTTTTAAATTTTCAGTTTCATTATTTTGTCTATCTTCTTCATTAACGACTGACATTGAGCTACTTTGATTCTCCTCATCTCCATTAACATCATTTTCTTCTTCATTTTCGTCATCCAAACCATATGACACAAACTTTAATTTGCTTTGTTTACGTTCAGTAAGTCCAAATGCAAATATCTTTTTATCAGTAGATGCAAGTGATGACATATGCGTGTTATTATTAGTGGTATTATTATTTGATGGTAAATCTTCAAAATCAAATGAATCCATTGATGTAACCATTGATTCTGGTGATAATGCATAAGACCATATCATTTTTGGAGATGGTCTAGTTATAAAGGTTGCTAAATAGGATCCACTAATACTAATATCAAAACTACTGGAATTTGAATCATTAATTTGTGATGTTAAACATAATTTTGAAACATCGGATTTTGGTGGTAATCTTGGCAAATTCGTTACCACAAAAGGATCATAAATAGTAGATGACATTTTCTTGATATTTGAAATGTAAGATCCTATGCTTTCCAGAAAACAAAATCTATAATTTAGATAAATTCAAGCTTTAATTGCATTTTTCATAAACTGAAAAAAAAAATTTTATAAAAATGAAAAAATGAAAAAAAAAAAAAAAATATTTCGGGTGCACAGAGGTTTCAAAATAAAGAATAAAAAATGTATTTACTGAGACTGTTAGCGTAATCAGCTAGGCAAACAATATATGCTATTAAATTCCAAACGGAGTTCAATAACTAAGACTTTAGAAACTTTATGTTGATGTTGCAATATGATTCATCAAAATATGAAATCGATCTGACCTGGATAATTCTATAACTATTGACCCTGTGTTTGGAAAGATTAAAGACATATACGAAAATTAATATTAAGGCAGTATCTTTAACTTATTTTCAGCAGGTTTTACGATGTATGTTGAGGTATATGGTTCTTTTAATGCCGAAACTGTTTGTACTGAATATAATTCCTTACCTTTTAAGAATGTTAAAAGAACTATAATTTTCATTTAACTAAAATCCGTAGTTTAGACGCGTTTTAAAGAATTCATACTGTTTTCCAAGAAATCAAAATGCTAACACTTGGCCTTATTATACAGATGTGCGTCCTTATTTTTTTAAAATAGATAATATAACAGAAATAATCCCATCGATTAATTTTATATACTAATATACACCATAAATAAAATAGAAACAAATTTAATAAATATCAGATGACTTAAGCAGTTGCTGCAGAAGTGTACTTAGTAACAGCTCTAGTACCTTCAGAAACAGCATGCTTGGATAATTCACCTGGTAAGATTAATCTAACTGCAGTTTGAATTTCTCTTGCAGAAATAGTTGATTTCTTGTTGTAAGCAGCTAACTTAGATGCTTCAGAAGCAATTCTTTCAAAAATATCATTAACAAATGAGTTCATGATGGACATTGCCTTTTGTGAAATACCAGTATCTGGGTGGGTTTGCTTTAAAACCTTGTAGATGTATGAGGAGTAAGTTTCCTTTCTTGCCTTGGTTCTCTTCTTTGAACCATCAGTAGATGCTGCGGTTTTCTTACCTGCTGGTTTCTTTTCTGCTGGAGCCTTGGATGCTTTTGGAGCCATTGTTAATAATTACTGTTTGGATGATAAAAGAAAAAACTAAAGAAATAAAGAAGAAAAGAACTTAAAAAGAATTACAACATAATAGAAGTGGGAAATAGTGATGATTTAAATAAAGATTAAAAGTTGGGTAAAGAATTTCAGTAAACAAAGAAGGACTGCGTAAATATCAGACCGATGCGTAAATTGTAGCACGACTTTAAAAGAAAATGCTAGCGTTTGGAAGGTCAAGAACATCTTAGATCCAAAATTGCATATTTTCGCTGCTCTGTCGGTGTTCCAAAATTTACTCACATTTGAGTAAATTTTGGCACGCGCCTTGACAGACACCAGCCCAGAATTTACGCGGCTGCTTAACAAGCGTGCTGAAATTTACACATTCTCCTGTTTGGGAAAAAGTGCCACTTTGATATAAATACTTGATCATTTCCCATGTTACTACACCTTTTAATGTCTATCATTCCTTTTTATTTTTCTTTCATTTAGTACATATAAATTATATAATAAATCACAATGTCCGGTGGTAAAGGTGGTAAAGCAGGTTCCTCAGAAAAAGCATCAACTTCAAGATCAGCAAAGGCTGGTTTAACTTTCCCAGTTGGTAGAGTTCACAGATTATTAAGAAAGGGTAACTATGCACAAAGAGTTGGTTCTGGTGCACCAGTTTACTTAACTGCTGTTTTAGAATATTTAGCTGCTGAAATTTTAGAATTAGCAGGTAATGCAGCAAGAGATAACAAGAAAACTAGAATTATTCCAAGACATTTACAATTAGCAATTAGAAATGATGAAGAATTGAACAAATTATTAGGTCATGTTACTATTGCACAAGGTGGTGTCTTACCAAACATTCATCAATCTTTATTACCAAAGAAGACTGCAAAGGCAAAGGCTTCTCAAGAATTATAAGTTTGATTCGTTATACACTTGGGTATATCAGATATATATGGGTATAATTTTGTATATTAGTTTTAATTTAGTTATTTCATAAATTTGCTTAAAAAAGCTGTAATAAAATATAAATTTGTAATTGAAAACTTCTTGACAGATTTTTGACATGAAGCTTTTCCCAAAACGGAAACTATTATTGCATATCTTTCCAAAAAGAGACAAAATCTCGAAATCTTATAAGAAAAAAGAGATCCCCGTTTTTTATAATGAAATAGGGATCTGTTTCTCCTTTTTTGACATCAAAAAAGGGCAATTTCTATCTTCAGGGAGTTTCTGTTTCATCAAGTTGCCCTTTCTCCAATTCATTTAAATACAGGACGTTCTTCCCATCTTGTTATTTTCTCTGTTGCTACTTGCTTTCTTTCTGATTTATTCTCCTTTGCTTTTTTTTCTTTCTTCAACTCTCATTTCTATCAATAAGTATTACACCTTAACTAATAAAAAAAAATAACAATGCCAATCGGAAAAATTATCTGCTTCGTCAAGGAACATTGTATTGTCGTCTCAAACAAACATCATCATCACAAGAGAGAAGAATGTCATCACAAAAAAGAAGAATGTCATCACAAAAAAGAAAAATGTCATGACAAAAAAGAAGAATGTCATGACAAAAAAAAAGAATGTCATGACAAAAAAAAAGAATGTCATGACAAAAAAGAAGAATGTCATGACAAAAAAGAATTTGTTTGCCGAAAGCCTAGTAAAAAATGTGGTCCAGAACATGGTTCAAAACCTAGTCCAAAATGTTGTCCAAAGTCCGGCAAAAGACATCCAGTTTGTCATCATAAACCAATTCGTCCAGTTTGTCCACCTCCTCTAACTTGTTCATCTTCTCCAGTTTGTAAACCACCTTGTGAAAAGTCTGGTAAAAAACATCCACCTTGTCGTAAACCATCCCCTCCATCTTGTTCACCACATTCATCTTGCTCATCACATTCATCTCATTCATCACATTCATCTCATTCATCACATTCATCTCATTCATTACATTCATCTTGTTCATTACATCTAAAAACTGAAAGAAAGCTTAAAGAAGTTGGTCAAGAAGTTGATGGGGAAATGAGAATATTACCAGTTGACGGTGACAAAGTAATTGATGGTGACGCTGAAGTCGAAGAAGGAGCTGGCGATGCCAAAAAAGAAGAAGAAGGCAATAAGGCACCAATTGGAGACGGCAAAATTATTCCCTTGCCAAAATGTAAATTATCTGAAAAAAAACATTGCCACAAAATAGTTACAGAAGAATGTAAAACCGTATGCACTGAAAAAATTTCTGGCAAATAATTTTTCCTGAGTAACCAAATTGTCTAAGTTTATCACTGCTTTTTTCATCTTTCTTTTTTTATTCAATTTGGTGTTTAAACTTATGAACTATAACTTCCTTTTTATTTTATATCAATTGGTGTGAATTCAAATTGTCCATTACTTTTTTTTAACTCAAAATCAATTAGGTCTCAAAATATGTTCATTGTTACTTCAATATTTTATCTTTATAATATCTTTTTTTTTCTTTATAATTGATAATTAATTTCTACACAATACAAAAAAAAAATATTTTAATCTGAATAGTAATCCCAAACGCAAAGCTCACCCTTTATCGACACTGAAACTAGTGTTGATCCATTTTGAAAAGCATCCACATTCATAATTGGATCGCCATTCTCACTCCCTATCAAACTAAATTGGAGTTCTTGAGATTGTATATCCCAAAAAAGAATATTACCAAATTCATCACCTGAAACAATTAAAGATTGATTATTATTTATTAAAAAGTTTGAACCAAGAGAGAATTTTTCTGCAATTTTTAAATTGTTGAGATTCTTATACGTTTTAACAACATTATTATTCATATAATCCCATAATCTTAGAACGCCATCTAAAGAACTTGATAAAACAAATTTTGAGTTCGGAGAAAATTTAACATAACTTATAGGAAATGATGAACCACCATGTTTATCATAAATGAGAGTTTTCAGACAACCACCAGTGGCAGTATCGAACAATCTAATTAAGCCATCATATGAACCACTTACTATAATTGTATCATCAAAACTTAAATCTAATGAAGAAATTGGATCTGAATGGGCACTTAAAGTTCTCATTGACCTGCCTCTTTTACAGTCCCAAATTCTAATATTTTCATCACTTGAACCAGAAACTAAAATTCTAGATCTTTTATCAAATTTTAAAGTATTTATGTTAAAAGTATGATTTTTCAATAATTTTATAGTTGATTCAAATTTCAAATCCCAAATTCGGATTGTCAAATCATCAGACCCACTTGCCAAATATTTATCATTCGGTGAAAATTCTATATCTGAAATACCATCATTATGACCTTTCAACACGATAATTAATTTACCATCTACTGAATTGAATAAACGGATTGTTCGATCGGATGAGCAAGTCGCTATTATTGTTCCTCGATTATTAAACTTGACTGTAGATACAAGTGAGTCTGGGTGGATGTTTTTGATTCTATATCGTAGTTTATAAGGCATTGTTATGTTGTTGGTTTTGTATGGTGTATAAGGTTGATCGATCAACTGAACGAGTTTGGAGATACTATTTCAATTTTCATGTCTCAGCGAAATTATTACGTTATTAAGACGGTTTTCTATAAAAATACCCATAAATTGAAAAAAGAGTGTCAGATACAAAGGAATATTGTATAAAATATAGACAAAGCAAAAAAAATAATTAAGAACAAAGAAGAACGGTGGGGACGAAAAGGTTATGGAAAATAAAGCAGTGCATAGAGTGAAAAGTCTGATATTTTTGTAGGATTAATAACTATCTAAACTGTTTTGCAGTTTCGTTCATTACGATTTCATAACTCGGAGGTTGGGTACCATCATCATTTAAGTCTGCATCGTTATCTATTGCACCATAAGAATTTTCAGGTCTACTCAAAGGAGACGGAATGTAATCTGCATTATTATGAGGAGTGACATATTGTTGGTTATTTATAACTGGAACATGGGATAATGGAGATAGATTATTATTTTCAATAATTGAAGCGTTAGCATCACTGTTGTTTCTACTATTACTTGAACTTTCTAAGAATGGCTCTGGATGATTGAATTTGATCATTGTTTGATTTGGATGTTTATTAATTGTGATATTTGAAGCTTGCGGAGGAGTGACGATAAAAACCTGGGCCTCCTCGTCGTCAACAACTCTCCCCCTTGGTTGAGATAGAATAATATACCACGCATGGATCATACCAGGTACCCAACCCAATAGACATAGGCAAATATTTATCAACAGGTCACATGAACAGAGACCCCTTTTGAGCATGACTGGTAGTGGAGGGAATACAACAGCCAATAGAACTAGTAAACAGTCACAACAGCAACAATCGCAGTAGCATAGACACATGTTTGGTTGATGAATTGATAAGGACTACGAAGGAAAAGGCAGAGAGAAGGTTGCCTTTCAGGTTCTATTTAAGGAAAAAATAATGATGGTTGCAATTCTCACAGATTAAGCCAAAAGCCAAACGCGCCCAGACAGTTTGATGACCGGCATGCCGGAGGGCTGCGTCGGTCGACCGTGTTTCGACACCGCAAAAAACGCGAAAAACGAGACACCAGGATTTACCCCATTCCCAGTTTCCAGTTTAATAGCCGAAGCACATCCCGTGCAGACGCAGCGTCCGCAGCAGCAGCGGCACGCACAGTACGCCCCCCGCATGCACCTCGCACGCAGCCGGCGTACTCTCCGTGGAGTTAGCCACGGAGACTACGGATCTGCCCCGCTACACAGCCGTCCGGCATTTGGCGGCGCAAGAGGCGCATGCGGCGCAAGCAGCACAGGCGGGGTCTCGGCAGCCTCGACCAACAAAGTGCCCGCAATGCCAAACAGCGCGGCTTTAAGCGCTGTCGCCGCGGGGATGGGCGTTGGGCGCGCCTGACAGCCGCCGGAATGCAGAAGTGGGCGTATTGTTAGCTCCTAAATCCTAGCATTTGCATAAATGTTAATTTGGTTTCGGAAAACCAGGCATGTTCCACCCTGGTTAGTAGCAAATAAAATGTTTTTTATAAATCCTATTACATTTCCCAAATTTATAATGCTGGCCGTTCTGTTGTTCTCCTGTGTTCCTGTGTTCCTGTCTGTGTTTCTTCCTTTCTTATTATACACATCCAGCTGGTCATCCCCCAAACTCTAATATTAATGAACCACCATTAGACACCGCAATTTCAGTATTCGAACAGACAATAATAATAATACACACACTACTATTATTACTACTACTAATACTACTACATCCGGTGCTCTTATTACTAATATTACTCACAGTATTATAACAGTGACAATAGACCTACGTTATTATTAAGCTCGGGTTTATATTTTTAATTTCTTTTTTTTTCACTCTTAAAAAATTACGTTATACCCCTAATTATTCTTACAGATTAATACACATCATGTTAGCTACTTACGATAACAAACTTCCAATCAGGACTACTTTATTTAATGACCCAAACACATTCCATACACAAAATTCGAATAATATTAAGCCATTTTATCTATACAAGGGATTGAACCCCGAAAGAGAAGAAGAATTGAAAATTTATCCGTCTTCATTATCGCCAACAAACTTAAACTTCAAAATCTCAATATACCCATCATCATCATCATCATCATCATCATCATCATCAACTACAACTACAACTTCGCCTCATTCTAACCATAATCCAAATAATGTTATCGAAACAACTAATAATAGAAGTTCAATTTCTTCAATATCTTCAATTCATTCATCCTCTTCAGCTTCTTCCATCAACATATCTGACGATGATAATGAAAACGATGATTTAATTAAAATAATTAATGATAGTATTGATAATACTAAAGTTAAATACAAATGCAACTTTCATGGTTGTCGTTATAAAGGCACATTCTTATCAAAGGATTATTTAAGGAGACATATAAGAGAACAACACAAACGTTCAAGGGAACATATCTGTTTAGGTTATGATATCAAAGGTGAAAAATGGGGATGCAATAAGAAGTTCAGCAGACCTTATCAACTCGTCAATCATTGGAGAGGTCAACGCTCGTTAAAAAGATGCAATGTACCGGAATCAGAATTAAAAAAGAATGGTATCTTATGAACATTTATCTAATCTGTTACATGGTTAATTCCATAAGTAGGTAGTTACGTTGCTACTTTAACTATAGTCTTTATTTGACTAGTTCCAAAATAGAAAAAAAACAAAAAAAAGAGTACATCATCTGCGATGATTAATTCTATAAAACATTCTATTCTCTGTTTATGCTTTTCTTTCCGTGGACACCTTTTTATTACATCTTATATATATCCACTTCCTTTTTTCGTCTAATATCTTTAATTAAATTTCCATTGGGTACAACAATCAACAGTAAATGTAATATTCAATCTACAATATCCAAACTACACGAACCAATCAAAGGTGTAATTATTGGGAGTCTAGAGTTATTTTTGCTTACTCCATAGTCTTTTCTCGCTCCGTAATTTTCAACATCCGAGATAATTGCATCTATCAAAGCCTACACGTAATTGTCTCTAATAAATTGGTATGTTGTCCTAGCCAATTAAGTTTAATCGATACCTGATCAACCTTGACCCAATGTGTTCCTGAACTGCTACCACTACACCCACTTCCCAACATACGTCATAGTCAAATCACCATTAACCATTAATGAAACCAGTCACGCTATATGCACGAAAATGTCGGCTTATTCGCTTACTGCAAACTAAGCCAGCACACTCTCCCCTTTGGCCTGCATGTCTGCGATCACTCTTCGAAACACTCACCGGATTCTGAGCTGCGACTAAAACAAAAAGACATGCCCCGCCCTATTTTTGTCCCGAATCCAAATTTAGCGTTGTTCGCGTCGTTTCTTTTTTTTTGTGCCAAGCCTTGTTGTTGGAATGCCGAACCTCAAACCCGAACTGAGCGGGAATGGTTGGCCCAATGTTCTATGATCTATCACTAATAACAGGTCATTTATAACAGATCACATTTCGTATTCCGGCACACCACATGTCAAGAGCAAGTACTCTCACACTTACGTTATAAATCAAATACAATCTGTATATATAATGTAGAAGAATTGGAAACCTAGAAACCCGCCCTGGTTTTTTTTTCCGTACTTTTTCCGTACTTTTTAACCCGAAAATCAATTAATTAGCAAACAATCAACATGCACGAACTACAAAAATCTGAAATGCATGAAAATTGGCACACAATTACGGAATTCGATAATAGCGTTATTAACGACAACAATATTGTTGATGATATATTATCACCAGTAACTACAAACAGCAATTTAAATATTGAAAAGAACAATGCCGAAAAGGACAATACCGAAAAGAACAATACCGATAGTCATGATTTTCAAGTGCCTAAAGTATTTTGTAACGCTAAGGCTAAAAAATTCAAACTTTTTGACAAATTCAGTTATGTTCAATTAGTCGAACATATTATTAGGATGAAATTCCAAAGGGATACATCTATCTGTAAAAGGGGCAAAATTTCGGAAATTCTAGAAGGTTTAATTGATTTAGAAGATGAAAGAAACGTTGCCTTTATTGATGAAAATCAAAAAAAATTACTAAAATTGAGAAATAAGAGACAATTGATTATGTTTCTAAATAAAAAATTCAAAAACGTACATCGTTTTGAAACTTTGGATGACAGAAATAAATTCGCTTACGATTTTGTAAAGTCCTTCATCTATTGGGTCTTTATCATACTTGTCATATTGCTTGTTTTCATCATTGCATTGCTCTACATATTTTTTAATTCCGAATTAATCGAAAATAACATTCTAAAAGATTCAAAACATTTACCAGTAGTAAAAACTCTAAAGATATTTATTTTGGCAATCATGGACAGTAACTAACACACTATTTGAATAACCTACCTCTCTTTTTTTTATCATTACTACCATTAGTATTATTTTTTTATATCCTTTTTACTTTTTACCCCTCCAACTAGCTGTTAATTATTAATTACGATAAATGAGAAAATTCCAACAGCCTGATTACGTAAAAATTGGCAAATCGCGAATTGGGAATGCAATCAGCATGAGATTTGAAGTGATGTTCAAATTCAATGTTTTTAACAAGTAATAGACAAACAAAAGTTGTAACTTCAATTCATTAACCAGTTAACAATGGGGTCGTTAAAAACGTTCATCAAATCTGTTAGAAACAGTAAAACTATTGCTGCTGAACGTGCAATTATACGTAAAGAAAGTGCAAAAATTAGATCATCATTTAGAGATGTACATTTAGATAATGATAAAAGAAGGAAAAATATTCAAAAACTACTGTATTTATATATCCTGGGTGAATCAACATATTTTGGTCAAGTTGAATGTTTAAAATTAATTGCTTCAAATAGATACATGGATAAAAGAGTTGGTTATTTAGGTGCAATGTTAATATTAGATGAAAATCAAGATATTTTAACATTATTAACAAACTCCTTAGATATTGATTTAAAATCCTCCGATCAGTTAGTTGTTGGCTTGGCATTATCTACATTAGGTAGTATTACATCTGTTGAATTGGCTAAAGATTTATACTCAAATATTGAAGTTTTATTAGAATCCCCACAATCTTATATCAAAAAGAAATCAATTATTGTTGCATCAAAATTAATTGACAAGGATTCAATGCTATGTGAAATTTATTTACCTTATATTGATAATTTGTTAAACGAAAAGTCCAATTCTATCTTATTAAGTACTTGTACCCTAATTACCTCAATTTACTATAATGACTCAACTTATCATAAAGATTTAGTTAAATTTTTACCGAAAATTTTATCGCATTTAAAGATTTTATGTTCTGCAAGTTATTCACCTGAATATGATGTTAAAGGAATTCCAGATCCTTTCTTGTTTATTTCGTTATTGAAAACATTGAGACTTTTATTGCAAAATAATCAAAATATTGTTGATAATTTCGAAAATATAAATGATTTATTAACGCAAATTTGTGCAAAATTTGAAAATTCTAAAGGTGCAGGATATTCAGTTTTATATGAAGCTATTAAAACCATTTTTGCCATTAATTCAGATTCCTCATTGAAGGTTTTAGGTATTAATATCTTAAGTAAATTTTTAGTTCAAAAGGATAATAATATTAGATACGTTGCTTTGGATACATTATTACAAGTGATTGAATTTGAACCATTGGCAGTTCAAAGACATAGAAATATAATTGTTGGATGTTTATATGATGGAGATATATCTATTCGTAGAAGATCATTAGAATTAATTTTTGGTATAGTTAATCAACAAAATATCAAATTATTAACACATGAATTATTAAATTATTTGAAAACTGAAGATGATGAAGAATTGAAATTTTTTATTACGAATCAATTATCAATTCTATGTAGTAAATTCAATAATAATTTGGAAGCTAATTTATTGAATATGATTAAAATGTTGGAAATTGCAGGTAATTTTATTAATGATACTATTTTATCAACAATTTTATCAATGATTATGCAATGTAGTAAAAATACACAAATAATCAAAAATGTTTTAAATTCTTTAATGAAAAGTTTAAAGAATAGTTTGTATGAACAATTTGGTTTATCTTTAGTTACAGTTTGGTGTTTAGGTGAATATTCAGATTTGATTTTAAATGATGGTGCAAAGAGTAACGAAGATTCTATAATGGAAATTTTAAATTCAATTTTAGGTGTTTCTAATTATTCAAGTAATGAACAAAAGATTAAGGTTAAAATTTACATTTTGACAACCTGTTTAAAATTATCAATCAAATTAAATAATAAATCAAACATAGAAACTTTAAGAAAAATTTTGGTAGATTTAACACACGATATTAATTTGGAAATCCAAATTAGAGCAATTGAGTACTTGAAAATTTTTGGTGAACCAAATTCAATTAAAAAAGGATTATTGGAAAGAATGCCTGCGCCACCAATTAAAAACCATGAATATCTAACATTATTGGATAGATCAACCAATGTTAATACTGCTAATCATGAAGAAAATATAAAACAAGAGTCTAAAACTGGTAATTTGTTATTAGATTTACTAGGTGACGATAATGTAGCAGAAGCTAATGACAAACAAGAAGCTAAAGCAAACAACACCAAATCTAATGGTAATGCAATTGATTTATTAAGTGATATTTTCGGGTCAAGTTCAATTATGCCAACTACAGCTAAATCCGAGGAAGCTATTGAGCCAACGTCAATAGAAGCATTTAATGATAACACAATGAAGGTTGGATTTATTGAAAAGAATGTAGGTAACAATGATGGCGTTGCAGAATTCGAAACAATTATCAAAAATATAAGTAATAAGTTAATAACTAATATTTCAATTTTGTGTGCTGTTCCGAAACAACAAAGATTACAACTTTCATCAATTTCTAAAAGCAATTTATTAAGTAACGAATTTACTTTACTAAATATGAAAATCAACGGTAATGTTGGATCAAAGATTAAAATTCGTGTTAAACTAAGTTATGTTTTGGATGGTAATAAAATTGATAAACAATTTGACTTTTCAAGTAGTAAATTCTTATAAAAGGTACAACCTGTGTAAATAGTACAATAGAGTATAGCAAAAATTAAAAATTAAAAAAAAAATAAAAATATTATAATCATCGCGCGATTATAGGGAGAAATTGCCCTCAATTTTCAACATCAATGAATAAAATGAAGTGTACATTCATGTTGTTATTATTACGTCCCATTGCATTAACTACTCAATTGGGTTGTAAAAATGGATTTCAAGAACCTTCAAGCACAAGCACAACAATATTTATCGACAATTGATTCAGTAAGTTTAAATTGCCTCATCCATTTTCTTCTTCTTCCCTTTTTTTGTCTAAGCATGAATTACTAACCTCCTTAATATTGATTTTTATATAGAATACCAAAAACGTTTCAATTTTAACCAAATTTGAACAACAAACTAAACTCCCAAGATCATATGCAGTTTTAGGAGCAGGTGCATTTTATTTTTTGGTTGTTTTCCTTAACTTTGGTGGTATTGGACAATTATTAAGTAACTTAGCAGGTTTTGTATTCCCAGGATACTTATCATTAAAGGCGTTAAAAACTAAAAAAACAGATGATGATACCAAATTATTAACCTACTGGGTTGTCTTTGCAGCATTACAAATTGTTGAATTCTGGTCAAAAACAATTTTATACTGGATTCCAGCATACTTTTTATTTAAGACTTTATTCTTAATTTACATTGCATTACCATTCACTAACGGAGCAGAATTAATTTATTCTAAGGTTATTTGTCCATTAACTGATAAATTTATTATTGAATCAGATGCAACTGCTGATTTATTAAACAAGGTCCAAGAAAAGGTTGAATAAATGTGTGTTTAGTGAAGTTGTTTTAATACATTTTATGTAACTTTATTCTATCTTATCTTATTCCATTTTATTCTACTTTATTTTTTTATCTTATCATATATTTTACTCAATTTGATTATATTTTCTTTTACTTTAGTTTAGTTTATTTTTCCCTACTGTTTATAAGATAAAACCAAATTTTTATTATTCAACCAAAATCCAACCGCATATCAATTGCCAAGCCAGCCTGTCGGGGCTGGTCTGTCGAAATCGACGCGTCGGTGAATCTTACGAACTAGTCACGAAAAAATAAAAAACAAATAAAAAAATAAATAAAAAAAATAAACGAAAAGTAAATAAATAAACAAAAAAGTGAAAATTTTTCTCTCCTACTATTTATCCCCTTTTCTCCGCACCCGCCGTTTCGTTTTTTCGCATTTTTTGCTGTGAATTTTTCATCTGTTGTCCGGTTTTCGCCGCTTTCACCGGGATGTGCGCCTTGTGCGATTTAACTTTTGTGCGTTTTGTGCGCTTTGTGCGTTTTGTGCGACGTTTTGCGGTGTTTTGCGGTGTTTTGCGGTGTTTTGTTTTATTATACCATATTATGCAATATTTAGCATTTATCCCACCAGGATGGATCCAAACCTTCCCCACTTGTTTACAAATGTCAGCCATCTTCTTGGCTGTCTACCTATTCTTTTGACAGTAGTCTGCCTTACAAACCCGTAAGCTGACAGAAACACATCCCCTTCCCTCACGCCTCCTCTGTAAAACTCCGTCCTTCGAGACGTTGCCGTTCCCGGCATAAACATTTCCGTTGGCCTTAAACATTGCGAATCTCCGCCCTCCGCCAAGCGTTAACCCTCCCTTCCCCTCACAGTGGCTATTTTTCTTTAGCACCTAACAATAATTAACAAGCTTTCCGCTGTCTCTCCCTTCGTCCAGCTTACAATTCAACGCGGCAAATACTTTACTATGCCATTTCCCCATTTCCCCATACTAAAAGTGAGTCGCACTTTCAATTCTACACTCTAGCATTGTTCTCCGACTGTTTTTACATGACCAAAATTTTCATGACCCATCTTTGTCAAATATTCGATCTTTTCTATAAATTCTAACCCTCTTGCAAAACTTTTTTTTATCACCCTTGTGGTTTTCTGTACCAAACTTTCAACTCTCTTTCTTTTTCGTTTCTTTTTTTCTGTAGTATTAACAAACTCTCATAATGGCACTCTTTGGTAAAAAGGAAAATCCTGCTGGAGAAAATGAATTTGAATTAAACGAAAATCTTGAATCTCAAGATTTAGATAATAATTCTTTCCAAACTTTCAAAAGTGATGATGAAAATGATCAAAAAATAGGTGATCAAATTAGAGAAGCACATCCAAATGTTAAACCTGATTTCTCTTCTCGTGCTATCGGAACATACTTCAGAACCAGATTTACTGAATTATTCCCAACTAAACAATCCATGAATGCAAATAAACATTTATTAAATCCTTTACCTGGTTTAAGAATGATTGGTTTCAAACAATGGTTAATGATTTTTTCTGCCTTTATTGCATGGTCTTGGGATGCTTATGATTTCTTCTCTATTTCTCTTAATGCAAGTGAATTAGCTAAAGATTTCGATAAAACTGTTAAGGATATTACCTGGGGTATCACTGTCGTCCTTATGTTAAGATCGGTTGGTGGTTTCTTCTTTGGTTATCTCGGTGATAAATATGGTAGAAAATGGCCTTTAATTCTTAACTTAATGTTAGTTTGTGTCTTAGAAATCGGTACTGGTTTTATTAAGACTTATGCACAATTCTTAGGTGTTAGAGCCGTTTTCGGTATTATGTTGGGTGGTGTTTATGGTAATGCGGCAGCAACTGCATTAGATGATTGTCCAACTGAAGCAAGAGGTTTCATTTCTGGTTTCTTACAACAAGGTTACGCATTTGGTTATTTATTAGCTGTTGTTTTTAAGAGAGCTATTGCAGATAACTCTTCTCACAGATGGAGAGCAATGTTCTGGTTTGGTGCAGGTGTTTGTTTCTTAATTTGTTGTTTTAGAGCTGCATTACCAGAAACTAAGGCATTCCAAAGACAAAAGGAAATTGAGAGATATAATATTGAACATGGTATTTATCAAAAGTCTTTCAAACAAAAGGCAAAGGAATCCTTAAAAATTTATTGGTTAATGATTATTTACATGGTTTTACTTATGGCTGGTTTCAATTTCATGTCACATGGTTCTCAAGATTTATACCCAACTTTATTATCTGTTAGATACGAATTCTCAGAAAATGCAACAACTGTTACAAACTGTGTTGCTAACTTAGGTGCAATTTTAGGTGGTATTGTTGTTGGACATTTCTCAAATTTCTTCGGTAGAAGATTATCAATTATTTTCTGTTGTATTGGAGGTGGTGCATTAATTTATCCATGGGCTTTCGTTGATAATGCAAACATTAATGCAGGTGCGTTTTTCTTACAATTCTTCGTTCAAGGTTCTTGGGGTGTGGTCCCAATTCACTTATCCGAATTAGCACCACCTGATTTCAGATCTTTTGTCGTCGGAATTGCTTACCAATTAGGTAATTTAGCGTCTTCTGCTTCATCAACAATTGAAACAACAATTGGTGAAAGTTTCCCAATAACTTCACCAAATGGTAAAGAAATTTACGATTATGCAAAGGTTATGGCAATTTTCGTTGGTTGTGTCTTTGGATATGTTATTCTTATTACATTCGTTGGTCCTGAGCATAAAAATTCATCTTTTGAGACTGAAGACGAAGAAGAATTTGAATGTAACGAAAAGGTCAAGCACCAAGAAGAAATTTATCAAGTTGATTCCAACCAAGGTAATTCTAAGGCTCCACAATAATTGCAATAATTTATCGATAAATACTTCACTTTATTAACTGGTTATTAAAAACGATTTATTTCTTGCATAATATTTACACAACGTTATTTACATGATTTATTATTGTATCCATAAATTACCCCCTTTTTCATGACATCATTATAATTTCTTTTCTTTTCTTTTGTATTTTTCTCATTTCTTTTCTATAAATTTTAGTACATTTCTAGTATTTCGTTTATGACATAAAATTTCATAATAATTTAAATATCTTATTTATTAATAACGAAAAAGGCTTTAATATTGTCGATCGTACCCTAAGCACTACGTTACAATCATAATTACCCCATATTTTAAGACGGAGAGTGAACTTAAGTTCTAAAATTAACATCAAACTTAGATCAGAGGAGACTAGCAAGTAAATTTTAAATATCTGGGGTAGAAGCAATCTATACTTGCATATGAACTCAATGTTTTACAATTCCAGCCTGTCACCTCATACCCGAGAAAAAAAATTATTTCGAAATTGGCAAATTGGGTAAGAACGGTATTTGCGTTTTTTTTTTTTTTAATTCTAAAAACAAGTCTAGACTTCTCCATGCATTTACTTCATGCATATATTAGATGCAATGTTGATTACTTAGAAACAGATAATTGGAGTCTGGCTTCTTTTCTATCAAGAGTAAACTTTTGAAGGGGGTGTAACTATGCTTTGTGGGCATGCAGGATTGGGCATTGCATTGCAATTTGTTTGTCGTAGTAAATCAATAAAGTTTCTGTTCATTCTGACACAATTACTACTTTCATTGTGTAAGTTAGCTTAGCCAGTAGGAGATTTTCCCCACAACGAACAAAGTAAACTTTTTCGCCCTTTACCCTTTACCCTTTACCCTTTACCTCATACTTCTTAACACGAAACAGAGAAGTTTATAAAAAGAAAATGTTCTCCCGGATCATCCCTTCCAAAGATGGCCTGTTTGCGGGATGCGAAAAGATGTAAAATCTATCACCTCTTACAAGATTTTTTTTCAATTTTGCAGATTTATTATCAATTCGGAATTTTTGTGGGGGCATAAAACTTGAATTATTCAACCTGGAATCGAGGAAATCCCTTACTTAGCTTCAACTACATTAACAATCCTACTTTTGGATATCCTTGGGTCCAGTTTGACACATTTTTCATTCCAGTTATTAGCAGATATTTATGCTATTCTATGTGACATAAATCTGTACAGTTATTGGAGATTAATATTACAATGTACTAGTATATATGCTACAGTCACCTGTTGAGTTTGAAAGAGAAAACTCGTGTTATCACGATATGTCCGGCACATCAGGTGGTGCACGTTCGCACTTTGGACACTGGCATGTTAACAAGAGTCAACATATGATGTTGTGAATGGCATCTCATAAAAAACACGGTAAGCTTATTATTGTTGTTATTATTGCAATACTAGTAATAAAGTAACATTGGCACTGGCCCTGTTGTCCATCCTTCCTGTTCCGACGCCCTACGGTCCACCTTCCCAATCGGGCAGTTTTCGTAGCGTAACGGACCGTAGAGCCACGGCGGTTTGTTCGCGGGACCCCAAACGCCCACCACCACTGCGGAAAAGTCGTGGGTCGCCCAGAACTTCCCACGAACGGACCCGTCCCCCCTCGTCCTTGGCGCACCCCCTCTTGTTGCCCCCACAGAAAATACCCTTTTGGGCGCACCCGGGTGGAACAAGTGTGCAGAAGTCAGAAATTTATTTCCCGGGACCATTCCCAACTTTCTTATAAATATCATCAATTCCGCTAACTATTTCTATCACAAGAGTTTCCAAAATTTATTCAATTACTAATTCTGTGGTTTTGTTTTTGTTAACTTAATCTTACAAACTAAAAAAAAACTAAAAATATTATAAAAATGGCACCAACTGCTGTTGATATCGAAAATGAATACAGAGAAAAAGTCTCTGAAGAACATGAATCCCCATTCAACAAAAATGAAAGAAAATCTTCAATTGCTGTTAAGTTAGGTCTGAATCCTGATGCAAAGATTCACTACAATTCTGCTGTTCCAATTTTATACGAAGATGGTTTAAAGGAAAAGGGTACCACCATTTCCTCATCTGGTGCATTAATTGCATTCTCGGGTTCAAAAACCGGTAGATCTCCAAAGGATAAAAGAATTGTTGATGAAGAAACCTCAACTGAACATATCTGGTGGGGTCCAGTCAACAAAAAAGTTGACGAAAACACCTGGAATATTTCAAAATCTAGAGCAATTGACTACTTAAGAACAAGAGAAAAGGTTTACATTATTGATGCCTTTGCTGGTTGGGATCCAAGATACAGAATTAAAGTTAGAGTTGTCTGTGCAAGAGCTTACCATGCATTATTCATGAAGAATATGTTAATTAAACCAACCAACGAAGAATTAAAGAATTTTGGTGAACCAGATTTTACCATTTGGAATGCTGGTCAATTCCCTGCAAATGTCTACACTAAAGGTATGACTTCTTCAACTTCTGTTGAAATTAACTTCAAATCAATGGAAATGGTTATTTTAGGTACTGAATATGCAGGTGAAATGAAGAAGGGTATTTTCACCGTTATGTTTTACTTAATGCCAATTAAACATAAGGTTTTAACTTTACATTCATCTGCAAATCAAGGTAAAAAGGAAGGTGATGTTACATTATTCTTTGGTCTATCAGGTACTGGTAAGACTACTTTATCTGCTGATCCTCACAGAGAATTAATTGGTGATGATGAACATTGTTGGTCTGATCATGGTGTCTTCAATATTGAAGGTGGTTGTTACGCAAAATGTTTAGATTTATCTGCTGAAAAGGAACCAGAAATTTTCAATGCAATTAGATTTGGTTCAGTTTTAGAAAATGTTGTTTACGATCCAGTTACAAGAAATGTTGATTACGAAGCAGCAAAGGTTACTGAAAACACTAGATGTGCATACCCAATTGAATATATTCCATCTGCAAAGATTCCATGTTTAGCTGATGCACATCCAAAGAATATTGTTTTATTAACTTGTGATGCAAGAGGTGTTCTCCCACCAGTTTCTAAATTAACAAATGCACAAGTTATGTATCACTTCATTTCTGGTTACACTTCAAAGATGGCTGGTACTGAAGTTGGTGTTACCGAACCTGAAGCAACTTTCTCTGCATGTTTCGGTCAACCATTCTTAGTTTTACATCCAATGAAATATGCACAACAATTATCTGATAAGATGTCAGAACACAGTTCAACAGCTTGGTTATTAAACACTGGTTGGTCTGGTCAATCTTATGTTAAGGGTGGTAAACGATGTCCATTAAAATACACCAGAGCTATCTTAGATGCAATCCACTCTGGTGAATTAGCAGAACAAGAATTTGAAACATACCCAACATTCGGTTTACAAATTCCAAAGACTTGCCCAGGTGTTCCAACTGAAATATTAAACCCATCTAAATTCTGGGCTACCGGTGCTGAAGACTTCAAAACCGAAGTTACTAATTTAGCTCAATTATTCATGGAAAATTTCGAAAAATACTCTTCTGGTTGTACTAAGGAAGTTATCGCTGCTGGTCCTGCTTTATAAAAAATTTATGTTAGGTGATTAACTTTTTTATTTATTTATCATTCCCAGATATTCTTATGTTTTGTGTTTTATTTTTTTCTTTATTTGTTTGCATTTCGATATTTTTTTATTAGTTATTTTAATGTCATTATTTTCTCCGAGTTAATCCTTTTCTGTTTAAAAAAAATTAAATTCGTGCATATCTTTTACTAAAAGTAAAAACGGACTATATTACGATGCCTAAAATAAATCGCTGTTTACTCCGTACATGTGATTTCCGAACCTTAGATCTTACTAATTATGTGACGATATAACAGCAGATAATCTACCTCTGTCAACAGAGAGATTTTAGAAAGCTAGTATCACGCTTGTAGTTAGATGCTCACTGAGGCTAATTAATGTGTTCGTAAATGTTAAAAACCTTTTTGAAATCACTACATAGTAATCGTTTTCTAAATTTGCCTTGTTATATTTGTAGTAAGAAATGTTTACAATTTGATGCATACTGGTTAAAAAGAAGTTTAATTTTACGCACAACATTATAACATAGGCTTTATACATTATAACCCAGTCTTTATAGATCCTGCAACTCGCAAGATTCAAAGAAGGATGTTTTTTATTTTCGGGTGTAAGCTAAAAGCTGACCCCAATTAATACGAGCACTTTCTTAGTGACCAATATGGTCTAATGATTGCATATAAAATAATAACCAAAAAAAATTGGCATTTTTTGGATATTAAAGATTAAAAACGATTAAGAGTTTATAATGAAAAACAGACTTCATTAAAAACTTAGGCTATAAATATTATTCAAAAACCTCTAGAAAACGGTTTCCATAGCCGAGTAGCAGTTGTAGCATCGGTAAAGGTTTGCTCAAACCAACAGACTTTAAATATTATTGTGGACTGGTAATTTTCCATCAACAAATACAGCCTTTGGCATAGACTCCTCGTCGGCTAGAACTTCGTAATTCTCTTTTGAGGTAATTTGTTCATGAAATTTACTTAGCAATTTCGATAATGGATCAGCATACCAACGTTCATTGTTCCATTTAAAAAATCCAACGTGACCACCTAATGTTGTATTAATCATTGAAATAAATGGATTAAATTTTGCTTGGTCAATGGGTATTGCTCCGATGCTTAAACCTCCTGATATTGGATCATCTAATGCACTTATATTTATGAATGGTGTCTTGATGTTATAAATTCTATTAATTGGTGATGCATTTAAATAATAATCATCTGCACATGTAAATCCAAACATTTTTGAAGTAAAAGTGTTATCAAAATCTTTTAGTTTCCATACTTTATGAATGTGATCAAATTGGTTCTTAAAGATCAAATCATTCAAAAGCTTCGTAGAATGATATTTAAGTAATTTAATCAACGGATATGTCATTGCTGTTGAATAAAAGATGGATGAAATCCAACCATTTTCAAGAAAATATGATGATCCACGCAAATCCCATATTGATCCAAATGCAATTGCTAACGAAATATTTGAATTCTCTCCTTCTTGTGCCAAATAATTCATCATAATAGTGGAACCCAGACTAACACCAAATAAATAAATTTTCTTATTTGGATATTGTGATTTAAAGGATTTAACAATTGTCCTAATATCTTCGGTCCATAATGCACAAAATAATCTTGGTGTTGACAAATTACAGTTTCCACAACCTCTTGAATTTAAAACATATAAATCAAACGTTTTATCTTCTGATATTCTCTTAAAAAGACATCTAATGTAAGATTCTGCTGATGAGCCTGATAAACCAGTTAACGCAATTAAAATTGCACCCTCATCATCTGAATGTTGATCCTGATGTTTAATCTCTTCAGCTGTCATATAACGTGTGTGATCATCCAGACTTTCCGGTTGCTCATCAGGAATTTTGATATCCTTCGATTTCACTTCATCAAATGTTTCTTTTGAGATAACATTATCTAACGCAACTGAACCACCATCAGAAATAAGCTTAATTCGTCTTCTAAAATATAAAATATCCGAATTTTTGAATGTTCTTATACCAGCAAACATAGTTTGTAAATGCCCATTATATAAGAATGGATTAAATAGTGATTTAGCATTTTCCCTAAATTCAGGTATATTTTCATTAACAAAATCTTTCATACATATTGGATTCTTCAAGCTTGAGTTACTAAAGTAAATTGGATTAATGGGATATGATGTTTTAACTCTGCTGATTACATTAAAATTATCAAAAATTTGGTAACTGATTATAAGTAGGATCAAAATAACACAAGAATCTTGGTATTTTGAGGTTAGAATTCCAATTGAATTAACAAAATAATAGAGTTTATCCAACATCTTCTCAATTATACATAAAGAAACCAAGATGTTTTTGACTTTTTCTGTATAAAGACAAACCTTTCGAAATAGTAAGTAAATCAGAATTTAAAAAAAAATGAGTTAATAGTCTCAAGAATCAGAAAATAAGTAAAGTAACTCAGAAAGTGAAAATAAAAAAATATTGCTAAACTCCTTATCAGGGGCTCGAACCCTGGACATTTCGGTCGACTTCTTAAAGAATTCTTAAAAGCCGAACGCTCTACCGACTGAGCTAACAAGGAATTTGTTTAAATGTAAATAAGTTTTCCGTACTTGCTTAATAGGAAACTAATTATTGAATCTTTGTAAGAAAACGAACTAAGATACAATTTACTAATATACGGTTATAGCAATCAACTATGCGCTGGTGGGCAACGTGGATTGACTAGTTATTGTTCAACTAAGCAACCCTTATTCGAAGCAATTATACAATCTAAATAAAAGTGGATTCATGTTGAAAGGAATGCCGTACTGATAACAGACCGGCCGATAACAAATGGACCAATAGACAGATAATAACTTATCTATTATCTGTTATCTGTTATTTGTGATCGGCTATCTCCTATCTGTTATTTGATATCTCTTATCTGATATCTATTCCTTTATATAATTATTACACATTAGATTAGTATTTATAAGGGGTGATAGTTCTCCAGTTATATGTATTTTTGTATTTTCTATAGTTTATTTAATTACCGATTTATCTAATCAATATGGACCCAATTCTCAGAGTTAATGCATTACAACAACAGATAACAGATAAGCTATTATCTGTTTATTGGTCCATTTGTTATCGGCCGGTCTGTTATCAGTACGGCATTCCTTTCAACATAAATATTATGCATTTCTTAGAAGAAATTATTTAAAAAATTAAAGTCTAGAAATCATGTAATTTAAAACATTTTCTCATTTACAATACTTTTGTTAAATATTGGCATCATCTTAGTAAAACATCAATTTAATATTTTTCCTTCATATTTTTAAAAGATACTACCCATCACTCAATCCGGGCAAACAGGGACAAAGAGAAATATTTTCCGATGTAGTGTAGTGGCTATCACGGTTCGCTCTCACCGAATAGACCCGGGTTCGATTCCCGGCATCGGAGCTACTTGTCTTATTTTTTTATTCCTGCACTTTTTTTAAAACATGGCCTATTATTTAATATTATTTGATAGTTACTGAAAACATATCATTTCGACGTTTCAATATTAATAGTATTCATTTAAACTAAAAAAAATACACCTTACTTAAATAGTTTCTGGAATTTCTAATAAAAGTTTACCCGTAGTCCTTCTACCTTCCATTTCAACAGTAACCTTTGGATATTCATTTAATGGATAAGTACCATGAATTTCAATATTTAAATCACCAGAATCAATTAAATTAAAGAGGGTTTTTGTATAATATTGAAATTCTTCAGGTTCGGTCACATAACCGAATAATTGAGGTCTCAAAAGTTTAACATTTTTTGGTGATAATCTATTAATTGATAAAGGTGGAACGGCACCTGATGAGTTACCATAGGAAACAATTGTACCTTTACGCTTAATAACTTTCATATCCATTTCAAAGGAATCCTTTCCAATTGAATCAAAAACTGCATGAACACCTTCACCATTAGTGATTTCTAAAATCTTTGTAGCAATTTCATCATAGGAGAGTTCTGATGAGTTTAACAAAAATTCTGCACCATTAGCTTTTGCTTTTTCTAATTTTTCATTTGTTGAAGAGACTGCAATAACATGAGCTTTCTTGATTTTACCAACTAATTGATCAAGAATCAAACCAACACCACCAGCTGCTGCGGTAACAAGGATGTAATCGTTTTCCTTAACTTCGTAAGCTTCATGAATAAAAGTTAATGCGGTTAATCCTTGAATTAATGATGCAGCATATAGTTTTAATTTATCATCAGTTGCATCTTGACCCAAATTGATAATTGAAATCTTATCAGCATCAAGTTTTGTGAATTGAGCAAAGTTTTGGTTACCCAAGTATGCAATCTTATCACCAACAGTAAAATTGGTAACTTTATCCCCAATTGCTACAACTTCACCGGATGCTTCACGGCCTGGAATATATGGGAAATTACTTGGATAAATACCGTTACGGAAATAAACCTCAATGAAATTAATACCAGCATATTTATTCTTAACTAAAATTTGTGAATCTGAAATTTTTGGAATTGGATAATGAGTTGAATATTTTAAAACTTCTGGACCACCTGTTTGTTCATAATAGATAACTGCTTGCCTTTTAGGAAGAGTGGACATGTTGTACTTTGAGCTTTTATTATTTATAGGATTGAAATAAAACGAAACTTTAGGATGTTTGAAACGTAATGCTGAACGTAGATTACGAACAATTGGGAACATTCAATGCTTTATATGTCTGGCCCCAGAGGACATAAAAGTCCACAGTTTCATCCCAAAACTTTGAATTACTAATCGCTAATCGTTTATGACAATGCAATCGCCAATCCGTCCGCATATTGGAAAAACGGCAAAAGCCGCAATCGACATCGGTTGAGGATTCACAATTTTGGATTCTTCAAATTTTACTATGTGTTGTTAAATTTAATTCTGATTTTTGACTGATATGACACATAAAATGTTGAAAACCATCATACTTTTAGCATTGACACAACTTTCAACTTCTATAAATTGTGAAAATTTAAATGATCAAAAGTACTATGTTGTTAAACACAATAATGAATTCGATTTAAGTTTGTCTGAGTTCAATGATTCAAATTTCTCCTCATATAGTATAAATTCAGAACCAATTTCATATCAATGCTTCATACCAAATTTCAAAGATCATGAGGAAGCAAGAGATAGTTATGAAATGACGGCAGCCAACTTGCAAAAAGAAAGAGATCATACTATTGAAATAATTAAAAACTTTAATTTTAATTTAAGAGGTTCTAGTGCATATATCGAAACTGGATATTGGAATTATATGCTTAGATTTGACCATGATATTCACCAATATCATAGAGACATGACTGAAAGTGGTCCGGCTGCGCTTTTCAATTATAAACTTGCGGCATGGTCTGATAATGATGATTCAAAAACATTTGAATCGACTCCGTACTACAGTGCAAAATCACCTAAAGATCCTTACGACATTAAATCCGATTTTGAAATGTTAAAATTAGAAGATGGCACAAAGTATGTATCACAAAGAATTGGTAATGGAGAGATTTGTGATTTGACTGGATTGCCGAGGTCAACAACAATTAATTATTATTGTAATGAAAAACAAGAAACACCATTAATACGAAACATTCACGAGTGGAGAACATGCGAATATATTATTGACTTAGAAAGTAATGAATTTTGCGATCATTCAATGTGGAAAAAGCCCAACACCTTAGTTAATAATATTATTGATTGTTTCCCAACCAAATCATTATATGGATTTAGTGAAGAATTAATTGATTTACAACAAGCTAGTTTAGATCCTTTAACAGACGGTATATTTTTAGTAAGAAAAGGCGATTCCTTGACTTTTTCAGCATTGTTAACTAAAAAATATGACCTTTGGTCTGATTCTTTGGAAAAATCCGACCTAAATTTTCAACAATTACTTAGGGATATTTCAGTTGGGTTTCAAAGATATATAAAAAATAAAAAACTGAAAGCTTTTTCGAATGATAAACAACTACAGCTACAACTTACTCTTCAGTCACCATTTCAAATGGTATTCAAACTTTATGATATTGATAGATCGCATATCGGTAATATTCGACTTGAACAGGACGAGAATGGGTTTATTGTTAGTTCATTTGTAGATGACGAAGTTCCTGAAAATAATTTTTTGATTAATATACATGGCGGAGAGGTTCATGAAGATAAAGCCAAAGTCGAGGAGCAGATAGGCTCAGAAGAAATAGAGAACTCTGGTGAAACAGAAATAAAAAAAGATACCACCACAAAAGTTGAAGGATTGTAGTTTAAGATACATTGATGTTATACAGATATAAATAGTAATACTTTTTTGTGTGTAAAAATTGACACAATAACTTACCTTCTTCTCTTATATTTTGTTGGTCTATTACTACTGACTGCAAATGATGCAGGTAAAGTACCTTGGTAAGTATGCTGTAGAACAGGAATTCTTTTGTCAATTTCAATAGATAAATCATCAGGTTTAACATTCTTGGATTCAATTAATCCTGTTATAAGTCTCCTGATTTTATTGTATAGTTTAATTTCGTCATTTGAAGGTTTGACAATTTTACTTCCTGTACCTAATATATTTTTATTATAACGAGCACGTTTTTTTTGCTTTTCAATTCTATCCTGACGCAATTGACTTAGCTCACTAAGTAAATCACTAATTGTTGCTTGAACATTATTAGATTCCACAATTTTAGGTTCATCATTGGTTACCAATTTGTGTGAATCAAATTGTAAAATATTTTTCAGATCAATTTTTTCCGATGAATTAACACCATTTTCATTATCAACACCATTTTCAGTATCAACACCATTTTCATTATCAACACCATTTTCATTTTCATCATCTTTTTTATCATCAGACTCTATTTTATTGTTGTCAGATTTTTCGTCGTCAACTTGATCATTTGATTCACCATCAATATCCACTGAACTCTTATCTTCAAGAAGCTTATCATAATTTAGCTTTGTTTCAACTAGTTTTTTAAAACCTATTTGTTGACACCAAATTAAACCTTTCCAATCATTTGAAATGATCGATTGAGTTTCATCATAGGTTGGTGCAAAGCTAAAATTCAATGATGTTAATCCTGAACCATGCCTTAACCACTGCGAAGAAATCAACCTTAACCAGTTTGGATGCATATAATTTTCCAAGATTTGTCTAATATTTGGTATTTTAATATTTGATTCTGCAAATTTTGACAAATTTTCATTTGATGGCAGGGAGATATTTGGAATAACATTGGTAACTGTTATACCTAAAGATGGATCGATAATTGGTTCACGATCATCTAATTCTGATTGATAATTATTTAATGATGAGAAAAAAGGTATATTACCCGACGCAAAAATGGACAATGCTTTACCTGTATTGTTATAAAATGTTGATGATATGATTTCAAAATCTTTTTCAAGTAATCTTGAAATATCTTCTGCAGATTCTATTGGTTGTAGCTGTGACAGTTGCTCTTTTATTTTATCTCCATCCTTGACGTCTTTTTCATTATCTTCAGCTGCCTGTGAAAGTTTATTTTGGGAAGATTTATCTTCCCCATTTTCAATTGTTTTAAGAGAAGCGCCTAGCCTGATTGCTTCTCTTAATAGAATTTCAGTGGAAATTTTGAAAAACTTGTCTATTTTCGAATATACAAGAGAATTATTTTCGTATTGCAGTAACTGTGTAATAGATGCCAATTTAAGATCATGGAATAAATCATAAATAGAGGTATATTCACTATTTTCAAACCTTTCCCTTAACGTCGTTTTCGCTGAATCATCAAGCTCAGTATTATTATCAAGGAACTTGAGGTAGCAGTAGTTGATCTTCTCAGGTTTAGCTTCAAAAAATGCTTCTTTATTTGGAAAACGACATGTTAAAACACTTGCAAAATCCAATTGTGTGTACACGTTGAAAAGATCTTCCATAGACTTAGCAAACCGATTTTGGGACATTCTTATAATTATAGAATCGGGTTATATGGGAGGTAGCAGCTGAAATGCACGTTCAAACTTGTAAGGTGTTTTTAAGAGATCTAAAGAAGAATACTAAAACTATACACAGGAAAATAAAAATCAACAAACAGAAACTGAGAAAACAAAAAATCAACAAATTTCCCATGCGCCACAAGCTTTCTTCTGAATCACTTTTTGTGGCGCAAGATCAACACCTCCAGTGGCAGCAGCCAAGTTTGCACCATAACGGGCAACAACATGACACTCTCTTGTTTCAACACCCTTTTGGTCAACATATATAACGGGTTTACCCAATGGCTTGGAATAGGTTATTAATCCAGAGTTTTTGCCCACATTGGAAAGTGCTAGAGAACTGATATCGTTTAATGGAAGCATTTTGATCTTGGTGGACTTTCCAGTTTTGGAACTTTTTTGTAGATGAGAGTAAACCAAATATTCTGGGGCCGTTCCACTCGTAATAACAATACTAGAAGGATGAATGTAAATGAAGGAATCTTCTGTTTCATGTGACGATGTATCATTATAACCCGGTGTTATATATGGAACGTTCATAATTTTCATGTTATTAGAGAGTTTAAATTCTTTATTAATAATGTCAAATCTAAAAGCAATTTGATCAATAAAACCGGCTGCAATCATTTGCTTAATTGCCTGAACTTGTTTCTTGGATGGCTTAGCTAGTTTCATTTCTTCATCAGTAACGGCAGTCGAAACTGCAATACTTTCTTTCATTGTATTGAGTTTAACAATGTAAGTTAGTTGTTTTCTTAGCTTTTCAATTTCATTCATTTGCTTTTCTCTTAAAAAGTGGTCCTTGTAAAACTTAGCCCTCTTTGACTTTGGAATATGATCACTTGCACAGATTGCTGATAGAAGCTTCAAACTATCACTGTATTTATCTAGTTTACAGAATAATTGACTAGACTTATTAAACTTTTGTCTTAATTTTCTTCTCTTTTCTAAATCAAATTGACTCATTGAATTTCCCATCTCTTCATAATCATCCTGCAAAGTATCATCATTTTTCTTTTCAGATGCTTCACTGATTTGAATACCTAAATCATATTCAGTCAAGAACGGATCACCAACAGACATACCAGAAACCAATGCAATGACGTATGGTAAACATCCTTGTTGGTTTGCAATTAACAAAATTTTAGAAAACCTTGGACTCAACGGGAATAAACTCATCTTCTTACCAAGCGCTGTGATTTGTGATTTTTCTTTATCTAGTGCACCCAAATACTTTAGCAATTGCTCAGATTTTTGCAACATATGTCTGTTTGGAGGAGTAGGGAAAGGGAAATTTGAAACCGATTGTATACCCATACTTTTCATATTTAAGACGACACCTTCAACTGGCATTCTTAAAATTTCCGGTTTAGAAAATTGTGAAAACTCACTTTCGTAAACTGCTGATGAAT
Organism: Pichia phayaonensis; assembly: GCA_030558305.1. NCBI lineage: Eukaryota > Fungi > Ascomycota > Pichiomycetes > Pichiales > Pichiaceae > Pichia > Pichia phayaonensis. Next base: position 115,625 of record JAJMSE010000027.1, read on the forward strand.
ATAATCTATAACAATGTCCAGGACCAGTTCTACCAGCTCTACCAGATCTTTGATCAGCACTTGCCTTTGAAATCCAATCAATTTCAAAAGATTGAACTCCGGTTTCTTCCTCGTATTTTCTTTCCTTTGCTCTACCACAGTCAACAACATATCTAACATTTGGAATTGTTAAGGAAGTTTCTGCAACATTGGTTGCAACCACACACAGTCTAGAACCAGCTGGCGGAGCATCAAAAATTTTCATTTGTTCACTTGTTGGTAGCAATGAATATAACGGTAAAACATATAACGGATCATTTGCAGTTTGTCCTTCTTCTAAAGTTTCCTCGAAACCTTCTTCTTCCCCATCTTCGTCCCCATCTTCTTCATTATAATCTTCTTTAATTTCAATCTCATTTACGTCAAAATCGATCTCTTCAGCTTCAATATCTGCATTATTTGCACTAACCCTAACGTCGATCAACTCATCATCTTCATGTTGAGTTTTAATTTTCTTTTGATTTTCGTTTTTAAATGGAAATTCATTTTTTAATTTTTTAACCAATGCCATAATTTCTGCTTTACCTGTCATGAATACTAAAATTGCACCCTTTGGTAATCTTTTATGAATTTTGCATGTTTTTCTAAACGCTTCGTCAGTATAATCAAATGTTGTACGCTTGTTAAAATGAACAGACACAGGATATTGTCTTGCATCAACTTTTAGAATTGGTGGTGGTATATCAAATAGAACTTTATTCTCACTAAAATCACTGACTCTCAAAGTTGCACTCATAATAATTAATTTTAATGGTGAATACTTTTCAGGTTGTTTTTCATGATATTCTCTTCTTAATTTTAAAACTCTACTAAGCATACCAATCAAAATGTCTGTATTAACATTTCTTTCATGTGCTTCATCAATTATTAATGCAGAATATTTCATTAATAAGAAGTCACTCATCATTTCTCTTAAAAGAACACCATCCGTCATAAACTTTAATGCAGTATCATTACTAACAGTTGCATCAAATCTAATTTGATAGCCAACCTTGTCAGAGTAATTTCCCAATTCATTACCAACTCTTTTTGCCATAGAAACTGCAGCAACTCTTCTAGGTTGTGTAACCCCAATCATGCCCGGAGTTTCAGATCCTGGAACACCATAACCTGATTCAAATAAAAATTGCGGCACTTGTGTAGTTTTACCGGAACCAGTTTCACCACAAATAATAACACAATCATTATGATGAATTGCTTCCATAATTCTGCTTTCTTCCGCATAAACTGGTAGTTGAGATCTTGCTGCTTGGATTTCTTCATTTCTAATAATGTTAACGGTGACAATTTTTCTCTTTAAGGTGTCATTAATTGAAATAAAATCTTCTTTCAATCCATCTTCTAAATCTTCTGGACGGATAATAGCTTTATATTCTCTTTGTGGGGCGCTAGGTGCAGTGAATGCTTCTCTTCCTTCGACCTTACGTACCTGTTCTTCTGCCCATTCTTTAAAATCTTGCGCTCTTTTAGTGTGTTCCTTCTTGATATTGACTTCAAGTTCAACTTCTTCATCACTAGATTCTTCATCACTAGATTCTTCATCACTAGATTCTTCATCACCAGATTCTCCAGATTCTTCAACGTTAGAATCATCATCATTGTCGTCCTCCTCATCGTCGTCAGCATCATCGTCATCATCATCGTCATCATCATCGTCATCATTATCTTCGGTATCATGAATCTTTTCCTCACTATCTCCTGTGCTTTCTTCCATTTCATCATAACTGACATCTTCAATCTCTTCATCAGAACTATCACTAAGAAAATCCATCCTATCCTCATCTAGTTTATTCTTCTTTTCATCTGCTTCAATTTTGCTTCTCCATGAATAATTTTTCTTTTTTGTTTTCTTTGTTGCAACCTTCTCAATATTTCTAAAACCGAAACCTGTACCCATACCCATGAATGGTTGTGCTGGTCTATAATCAATAAAACCTGCGCTTGATGTAGATGTACTTTTGAATTCCTCGTTATCAGTTGCATCGCCACTTTCTTCATCATTAGGTCCAGTTAAGTTAGATGGTTTATTATTATTATTATCATCATCATCGAGTAAATCATTCCAATTTTTCACCTGTCTTTCTTCATATAATAACTCTCTCGTTTCATTAGTTGACTTTCCAAGTCTTTCCAACTCAAGAGCTTCAAGAATTTTTTCTTTCTTGGTTTTCTTGTCACCTGTACCAATAAGTTTTGCAGACTTTAACATACTCGTATCAATTCTTGTTTCTTCTAATTTCTTGAATAGAAGTTCTTTCTCTTCTCTTTTAAGTTGATGTTCAATATATTTATCCAATCTCTTTTTTTTCTGTCTTGAAAGCTTTTCTTTATGTTTCTCAATCAATTCTTCTTTTAGTCTTCTCTTTCTATTAGACTTTTCCTTTTCAATTACACTCATAGTGTTTTCATTTGTAGTGTTTGATGGGGTCTCTTGATTAGTGGTGTTTTCGTCTACGTCATCTTGATCATTATTGGTGGAAAGCTTGTTCTCAGCTTTTCCATAGAAGTTTTTCTTTGCCATTCTGAATCCAAGAGGAAAGATTCCTATACACTTTAAAATATACTTTTATTAAAAAATTTACATCAAGAGATATAAAAATAAGAGAAGAAGTTCTTTTAGAGAAATGAAAAAAAATTTTGTAAATAACAGTTCGTTACACAGCCTGGAAATTTGAAATCGAATTCATGTTCTCATGGATTTCCCATGGCTTTGACACCATTGATAAAGTTATTTTCCTACAAAGTGTCTTGTGGAGTTGGCCAATTGAGAAAAAAAAGCCAAAATTTTTGAAGTTAATGAGTGGTGTATTAGAAAATGGGAAAAAAGTGATTGAACAACCTCTACGAAGGTCATCTAGGAACAAACAAGGAGCCGAAAAATCAGAACCTACAAACAACAACACCAAGGATGATAATACAGAAGATGAATATGGATTCTTGAATTATAGAAACATATTGAGAATACGATTAGGTAGATACGAATTTGATACTTGGTATGGAAATTCTGCATTGTTTAAAGAACCAACATTTAATAAATTGGATGACAAATTTTATACCACTTTAGCATTTAAAGACACTAATAATAACATTAACAACTCTTCTACTGAGTCATCAATTACCACATCAACCACTAAAATTTCTATAATTAAATCTGCGGAGTCACCACATAATCAACTTAAGTTTGATTCAAAGACAAAAGAACCATGGCTAGATGTTTTACAAGTTTGCCCTTATTGCTTTAAATTTACTGATCTTCAATTAGAAATGGAACAACATATCAATTGTTGCCAGTTTAAAAACAAATTACCCGGAAAAGTTACGTATAACGATGGTGAATTAGTCATTAGGAAAGTGAAAGGATTAAACCATAAGTTGTTTTGCCAATGCATGTGTTTAATGGCTAAGTTTTTTTTAGAGAATAAATCAATTTTTTATCATCTTGACTATTTCGATTTTTATGTTGCATATCAAACATTAGATAGACATGAAGTGCCAATGGGCTTTTATTCAAGAGAATTGTTGTCATGGGAATCAAATAATTTATCATGCATTTGCGTATTGCCATGTTATCAACAACGTCACTTAGGAACAAAATTAATTGATTTCTCATACAGCTTATCAAAATATGAGCAACAAATAAGTGGTCCTGAACATCCTTTATCGTTGTTAGGTAAAATGACGTATTTGAAGTATTGGTGTCGAAATATCGCTTTAAATTTTACTTATGGTTTTCTTTCCTCAAAAAAATATGTTACATTACAAATGGTTAGTGAAAAGACTGGATTTAGAATAGAAGACATTTTATTATCATTATCATTTATGGAAGTGATTTATGATAATAAATTGAAAAATAAAGATATGGATTATTATCAAGAAAAATTTAAGTATAGTGATCATTATGTATTTTTGCAAGATGATAACTACAGAGTTTGTATTGATAAATTTAAGATAAAAAATTGGATAGTTGCTAATAAGGTGCGTAATCAGACAATTTTAGACGAAAAATGCTTTGTATTTTATTAACAAAGTAAGGTGAACAATTGTATACAAATATTTAGAAGTTTGCAAAATAGAAGGTTACTCTTTGAATAAGCTTTGTAATTCCTCCAATTTCCTTTTTTTTCTTTCTTCATCACTGATTGTTAATGCTTCACCTAGCTGGTTCTTTTTCTTTTGAATCAATAGCATTCGTTCTTCAATACTACCACTCATGATAAACCTAATCACCTTAACATTCTTCATTTGGCCAACACGATGTATTCTATCAATAGCTTGAAATTCAATTGCATTATTCCAATGTGGATCCATTAAAAAAGCCCTGGATGCAACAGTCAAGTTCAAACCAACACCACCCGCTTTTAGACTTAATAATAAAACAGAAATTTTATGTTCACCAATGGGAATTGGCTGCTCAAAACCAGCTAAAGTTTTTTGTCTTTGCTCTAAATTTAATCTGCCGTCGAATTTATAGACCTTAAATTCACCAACATATTTATCTAATTCGGATGAAATGATATCTAGAAAACTTGTAAATTGTGAAAAGACAATAACATGTTCTCCAGGCGATTCATTTCGAATTTGTTCTAAATGTATTAACAACGCATTAATTTTAGAAGATTGCTCATTTGGTACAAATGGTCTAATATAATATTTTCGTTCGTTATTTCCAGGTGCTTCTTGAGTGAGAAAAACCTCATTAGTATCTAAATTCACATTATTAGTAACATTTTTACCAATGCTTGCAGCTCTTAATAATCTGTTTCTATTGATTTTTTTTCTACACATAGGACAAAAAACTTCTTCTGTCATGAGCATCAATTCAATTAAATAATTGTGTGCATTTTTCTTCCGTGAATTTGAGGTTAGAGATGTAGCTGTATTTACGTTTGTAGCTATAGCTTCATTAGTCATGTGGGAAACTTTTTCATGTTTTATTTGAAACTCAAAATATTGATTCAAACAACTAATGCAAAAACAATGTTTACATTCAGTAATAATACAAGAATCAACACTAATAAGTTCTGTACAAATTGAACATTCTATATCATCAAATGTTGGATATTGCTTATAAATCTCACTCTTCAATTGATTAATTTTATCATTGGAAATTCTTTGTTGTCTTTCATTATTTTCAATAACTTCAATTAAATTCGACATTTCAACGTCAACTCTATTCGTTAATTTTTGTTGGTTCCTATCAGGCCTTTGATCTTCTTTTGATAAACACATATCATCCATACTTTCATCATGAGAGGTTTTAATCAAATCCACATGACAACACACTTGCCTCAATCTTAGTAATTGAGTTAAAATAGTGGAATAATTTTTGAAAACTAAACCAGATTGGAAATTTTCATTGAATGAATTAACTGCCTTTTCTTTGAGCCAATTATAAATGTTTTCTTCTCTTTGATTAAATGTAAGCTCTTCGATAATGACCTCTTTTGGAGGTAAAACTACCAAATAATTACCGTTACCATCTTTCTGATTTTTAGTTCTTCTCAAAAGAATTGGATCTAAAATAGATTTAAGTAGTTCAAGTGCAACATCAATATTTTTACCTGTGTCAAATGGTAGAGAAATGCATTGTTTCCATAATGCATGATAACTCCAAGGATGCAATTTTAAGAAGTGAATCAAAGAAAAAAGATCTTCAAGACGATTGATGATTGGGGTACCAGTCAATATCCAATTCCTATCAGCTTTTAAGTCATAAATTGCTCTAGCTGTTTTGGTATCTCTATTTCTAATATTATGACCTTCATCTAAAATAATTCTTAGGAACTTAATTGAATACAAACCTTTTTCATTCATTTGCATCTCAGATTTATCCATTCTCGACCATTCTGATTGAATAGTACCATAGGTTGTAAGCACAACAGTTGGTGGATTTGGGCCACATAAAAGCATTTTCAAATTTCCAAGTGTTTCTGAACCATAATAAATAAAACAACGGTTTTTACCACTATCCTTTGAAACCTTCATAAATTCACGTTCCCATTGTGTAAGTAAAGCCATTGGAAGGACAATTAATGTGGTCTTGAATGCATAGTTATCGATTTTTTCGATGTGGTCTTCCGGCAATGCCTCATAATGTGTATCTTCTGGATATGACATAATAAGCGATAATGTAGTAATAGTTTTACCCAAACCCATTTCATCCGCAAGAATACCACCTTTACAACTAGACTTAAGAAATGGCTTGAACAATGAACATGTGCCCTTATATAGGTTTAAATAAAAACTATCATTACAATTTTCAGGTAGTTCTAAATGTTGCAACCTTTCAGGTACGGTAGGCCATGTATATTCTTTCCACAATGGATTGAAAGTGTTCTCAGAATCCTTTAATTGTTGAATAACCAATTCTTTTTCTGTATCTTCAACATTATTGTTATTTAAACCGACCAGATTATATTCTTTTTCTCTCTGAAGCATCCAACTCAAACCTTGTTTTTGGTACGGTCTTAATTCAATATTAAAATCATTTGGGATACTTTCAGGAATATTATTTTGAAGATTATTCATTTCTGTATTTTTATATAATTCTTTAACTTGATTCATTGATAATTTATCAGTATTTGACGCTTCATCAGTTTCTTCATCATCAAGATCAGTGGCTCGCCTCTCTTCTCTTATCCTCTGTAATTCTTCAAATTGTAAATCATCATTATCATCGTCATTATCAGATAAACTGATGATTTCTTTCTTTTTATTTTTAGTTTCCTTTACCGATTTTAATTCAATTTTTGCAAATAATTTCAACAGTGATGTTTTTAATTTTGTACCTGCATCAACGTTACCATTTGAGTCTTTCATAACTTTCAACTGATTCATATCCAATTCATCATTGAGGGCATCTGAATTGTTATTCTCAAAAATATATTCAGATAAAAAACAATCTGTCCTAATAATGAAACTATCGCCAGTACCCAACCTTTCATCTTCAACAAAAAATAATTTACTCTCAAAGATTACTGCTTTTTCATCAAGTAATGGTGCAATGAGCTCTGCAAACTCTTCTGAAGCCCTACCCATCTCACGATGAAATTCACTCGATTCCCTTTGATGATTAACATAGACGACATCAGAGTTTTGGGGTTTGCTAAATATTAATCTATTCTCCTCATATATTGATTTTAAGCCATATATTGACCTAGTACACCAGCATGAAACATTGAATGTCCCAATATATTTTTTCCAATATCGTTTTCCATCTTCTTCATTATTTGATTGAATAAGTGGTTTGGGAAATGATGAGGAATTTGACTTTTTACCTCTTGTGGCAGTTCTTGGTTTTGTATTCAGCGGCCTGTTATTCGTACCCTTAAAATTTTCAATAATATCCCCATTCGACATGGAGCCTGCATCTCTTTTCCGGCTTTGGTATTTGTATTGTGGTTTTATCTTGGCTGGTTCGGCTTTCTGATTGGAAAGACTTTGTGTTATATTTTGCACATTTTTTTCATTTGCTCTGTCCATGAATTCGTTTGAAGCTGCTAAAAGAGGATTTTCAGATTTTCCATGCTTGGCATATAGGATGTAAATATCGCCCTCTTGTATATTTTTAAACAATGATTGTAACGTTGATCTAAATGCAATGAATTGATCATGATTAGTTTCGATATCAGTTTTGTCGAAAATTTCTTGGGAGGGCATTCTATTTTGTAATGAATGATCAAAGAAACGACTTTTTGATTCTTTATCACTCATGTCTCCACTTGAAGCTTATTGCAAATATATAAAAAGGTCGGAAAGCATGATCAAGAAAGTGAAAAATTCATGTTGTCAAAATCTTTTTATTACGCGTACTTATTCTAACTTTCCACTTAAACATTTTTTTTTAATTTTTGTATCTCATTATTTTAACGGGAGAGTATATAAATTATACTTAAAATCATGTTATACAGCATTGTTTAATCTATAAGCATAAAACATAAAAAAATACATAAGGTTACCACAGACATTCCGTGAAAAATAAAGAACTGAAAGTAAAGCATTAAAATGATAAATCATTAAGTAACATAAAAGGACAACAACTTGTTCTCATCAATCTCTAATGATATATATAAAAAAAACCCAAATTTTTTAAAAAGACCCAAAACCAGACACAAACCTTAGAAAATCGATCACTAAAATGTGAATTATGATCTTCTAATTTTATAATTTTCTTTTAATTTTTCCTCTTTTTAATTTTTTAAATGTAACTGCCAAAAAAATAAAATACAGTTAATTTATTATCATCATTATTATTATTGAATGAAATTGAATATATTTCCATTCTTGGTATTTAAAGTTTGTAGTGCTTAGCGTTTTCAAGTAAATAAAATATCTAATTCTGCTAATGAAACATTTTCCGGACTTTCAATATCTTGATTTAAGAATCCTGATCTAACAGTTTCTAACCACTTAGCACTAATGGATGGCTCAACAGAAGTATCTGTCATGATTGAACTAGTTATTGAGCTAACAGAATCATTAGCCGATCCAGCGTAAGAACCTAAGGCAACAGCTCTCAGTGCAGCAACGGCCGCTGCTGCACTAGGAGTATTTGCAAAGGATTTTCTTGGAACTCTAGGTGTTAATGCAGCAGCTGTTACAATACGCTTTGACTGATTATCTGGACATGATGATAGATCTCTTTGTTGTTGTAAATCTGATTGAGTTCTTGGATTAATTGAGTTTGATTTTGATCTTTTGTTGACAAAACTAATCGATTTTGATCTTTTTCCTAGACCAGACGGAATTCTTTCAGTAACAATTTCCGAACCACGTCTATAGTAACCATGATTTTCATAAAAGCTAGTTTCCTCTTCTTCATCATCGTTATCAAAACCACCCTTTAGTGAATTATAAACTTCATCTTCAGAATCAGAATCAGGTATAACTGATAAGTATTGGTTTCCCTTTTTTGATGAAAAATCAGATGCACTTAAATCCATCTTACCATTTTCATTATAAGGTGAATCATCAACCTTCATTGGCATCGAAATATTTAATGATGCAGTAACAGGGGCAACAGAATATGGGACTGACAGTTGAGGAATTTCAAAATCGATTGAACCATTTCCAAAAGGTGAAGCCCTGTTTAATTGTAAACCAGCTGGTGAAATTGATTGAACGTTTGATAAATCATGAGCTAATGGAGATTGTGAAGAACGATTTGAATTTGATCTATTATCATTTCTATAAGCATTTGCCTTTAATTTTGATGTGTAAACTAAATTGGCATCGTTCATGTCAGCTTCAAAATCATTTTTTTCAACGGTCATATTATCAGAATTCATTGAATTTAAAATATTTGTTGCCGCAGCATCCTTTTCTCTATGCTCTTCAATGATCCTTTGAACATAAGATGGATATTCCAGAGATAAAATACCACGATAAACATAAACCATTCTTTTAGGTGAAGAATCAGCCCAGTCTCTTGATAAAGCATAATGTATTGATGTATCACCCTTTTCGACCTTTTTAACATATGCATTTAACTTTGCACTAACTAAATTTGAAGTTTTAGATGATAATTTGGACATTTCTGGATGTTTTTCAACCAAGATATCACAAATTTGTTTAACAGTCATACCTTTGCTTTCAGAATCATGATCGAAAAGGATAATAAAAATCGCTAATAAAACATCATCTTCCATGGAAGGATGTGCTTCAGGTTTCGGTCTTTCTCCGGTTAGTGGAACAGTAGTCGATACACCACTTGCAGAGTTAATTGTACGTGAAGCTTTTTTTTCCTTTTTATCTTTTTTATCCTTTTCTTTCTTTTCTTTCTTTTCAGATTTGACATCTTTCTTCTCATTTAATGAGTCAACATTATCTGGGGAGATAGGCGATGTGTTTTCTTTCACATTCGGAATTTTTTCATTACCACTTTCCGGGGATGTTGGAACAGATTCAATGTTGTTTAATTTTTCATTATTGAAATCAGAAAATTCTTCAGATGATGTAAGTTGATCTTGAGACATGGTTTAACTTAGTCTAAATTAATATTGATAGTGAGAAAATTTGAATAAAATAAATAATGTACAGGAAATATAGTATAATAGATAAATAGATAAATGAATAAATATTTTTTTTAGCTTTGAAATTTGGAGAGATATCCGTCTAAGTTCTTTATCAGATTATATAATATATTATTGAATGTATTGAACTCGGGCTCTAAAATTTTAACACCAATTTCAAAAGCTTTTTTGTAAATTAGTTGATTGAATCAACGAAATGTTGATAAATTATTGAACAATATTGAGAAGAAAAAGTTAATTTGATTTAATTTAAGGTTATTTTATAGTAAGTTATAACAAAATATTATAATTTACAAATATAATAACGTAATTGGTTCTATTTTTTATTAAAATGAACGTAGACTGCAATAAAAATAAATGTCAAAAGAATTAGTATTTGAACAAAAATTGAATAAATAATAACGGAATGAGACGAAATATGAATATGTAGATCATAAAATACTATATACTTACGCTTATTTTGATAATTTAAACAAAATGGTTCTCAAAAAATAAATTTCAATGTAAACTTCGGACCAATGAAATTATATGAAATGTAAATGAAGCAAATGAAAATATATATATTTGTTCAAAAACAAAAGATATAACACAATCGTATTGAATAACAAAGTGCAAATTGAAATAAAGAATAAACTAAACTAAATTAAATTAAATTGAAGTAAACTAATAAAAATAAGATAGAGTCAAATATGATATATTAATTCAATAAATATCAAAGATAGACAAAATCTAAAGTGTACTCAACTAGTATATGAATATATACGCTTGAGTAACGTGCCGTGTAGCCTTAAAGCAAAATCGGAAAATAAATACAACTACAAATTACAACAATAATTTAGGATAAATTAAGTGAAATTCATGATGGATCAAGATAAGCCGTTTTGGGAAATAGTAACAATTGTATTTTGTTCCCGTGCTCCTTCCTAATTAAGGTTCGTTTTTTTTTGTGCGTCACTACAAAAGCACAGTCACGTTTGCGTCGCTACACCCGCCCACCGCACACTCGCGGCCCAGGCGGTGCGAGGGTGTGTCAAATAGAGTAATTGCAAAGATAGAACATATTTGTTTATTTATCGGACTTTCTTATCTAATCTTATTTAATGTTATTAGCTATTAATTATAGCATCCATTATTATACTTAATATACCCCCTAACATATCTTTTCGTAAAATAATATATACGCACTTCCGTTATTTTCTGGTCTTTTACCTATGCCACCTGGAGTGACATTATCATCGTCAAATTTAACCCATTTCCCGTTTTTCTTTACTTCTGAAGTATAATGACCCCCATTCAATGTACCATAATGTCTGACAATTCCATATAATTGATATTCCCATTCCCCCGTTTGTCCTCTTAATGGGAATTTCTTTAATTCCGCCTTTTCTTGTTCGTCACGTATTTTCGGCCAATACTTTTTCATATCTAATTTTAATGGTATATCAACTTTTGTTGAATTTTTAACAAATCTATAATCTTTTGTAATTGAAAATCTCTCGAGATGAATAATCAAAACTCTTGGCAATCTTGTAATCGTTAGTTGCTTTTTGGTCAATTTATCCATTTTACATCTCGGACATTTCCATGCATTATCACCTTTTAATAGTTCTGGTGAAACAAATTCATCCACACAATCATATACACTTAATTGTTTCAAGTTGTTCATCGGAATCGGAACCGACAACATATTAAAGGGTATATAAGTGGTGGAGGTTTTGTGGCAGTTGCCACATTCTAATCCTGATGCATACTGACCTGAAAATATCTCAATTATACTTGAGTAATCTGTTTTGAGATATTTTTCCCATTCAATGGTTGATGCTAGTCTAATTGGCAATAATTCCCTATTTGCCTCATCTGCATCTGATAATGCAGGTAATGATTCTTTATTTGCACACCAATTTAAATCTTCATGAATTGTATCCAAAATAAAATGGAGAAATTCAGCTGAGTCTTGTTGATCACAATTGTTGAATGCAGAATTAACCTTACCGACAATTGCTTTAAAGTCTTTTGGGTTTGTTGAAACTTTTTTGATTGTATTTGATAACATCAACTTGGCTAATTTTTGATATTCATTTGTTAATTTACCCCGAGATCCCAATTTTGAATCTTTAGCAACAAATTGATGGTATAAACCCTGTAAAAGATAGTTAGTCAATTCTTTCGTACCAATCATACACTGTAACGAGGAATTCATATAACATGTATTACCCAAATTTTTTAATCCTGAAACTAAAATCGGTGATGCTGTGGGTGTTGACGACCTAATAGGTGTGTTCATTAAAGATGCTGGTAGTTTATTGATGTTTGATGTATTATCTATCGATGGCGGTGCCAGAGTATTTGGAGTTGGAGTATTAATTATTTTCGGATATGAAGAGGGTGGAATAGTATTTATAATTGGTGGCACAATTGTTGATGTTGCTGGTATAGGCACTAATATGTTTGGATTTTTAACTGGCTCCCCCTTTTTAAGTGATGAAAATGATGGGAGTGTACTAATGCTATTAATTTTTGAATTTGTATAAAAAGAATTCGTCAAAGTATTCATAGAACTAGCTGGAAAGAAAGCAGTAGGTGAAGGCGATCTTGATATCAACGGCGGTGAATGGACATAGTTATTACTTATATTGCTAGTATAATTATCAACTAATAATGGGCTGATCTTTGACAAGCGTGGACTTCGATCTATACTTTGATTATTCATGAAAAAATACCACTCTTCAAAACCACCATCTAATAATACAGGTTTTCTTTTTAATTTAAACTTAATATCATTATTTTTTTCATCAATTATTGACAATAATCTAATCAAATCTATTGACAGCTTTTCGTGAATTGAAGACTGGTCTAACACAATAATTAAGTCATAAGTTGAAATATTTTTAAATGATAACTGTTCTTTTGTTGATGCTAATAAAAGTGAATGATCTAAAATATCTTGCATTGTATAATGAGGTTTCACAGATAGTGGTTCAATATTTAAAATGTTGGAAAATAGTGAAATGTGATTTTGTTTAAATATCATTGATGGTCTGAAATCTATCAATAAAATCTTGTTGTCAAATTTATTATAAATATCCATCAATGTTTCAATATCTATATATTTTTTTAATGAATATAAATCTAAAAGTCTGGAATCATTATCATCCGCAGCTGGAGATGGATAAATCGATCGTGGTCTGTTAGGAACCAATATATCATTGTTAAGAGGATGTGCGACTCCATCTTTAGTTGGCATAATTGATAACGGTATAGCATATGGCGATAATGATTGTACTGATTGAGGCGGGGGTGATATTGATGCTTTTGAGACATTTTCAATCAATTTTGATTTTTGAACAAGTGAATTACCACCATTAAGTAATGAATTAAACCTCGAAGTAACATTCGATTGAAAGCTTAATCTTGTTGCTTCACTTATGCGATCTTTAACTTTTTTGAAATACCATGAATTTTCAAACAATATGTTATCGCATACTTTCAAGTCGTTCAAATAATTTTGGTTTGATTTCACATTCTTAATTGAGTAATCAATCAATTGAAGAGATGCCTTAAAATCACAATAAGCTTCCTTTAACTCATCCAAACCTACTTTATCCATTGGAGAACTTTCAGCTTCTTTCATAATAATAAAGAAATGTTGTAAAAGCTGCTCAACAAATTGTAAAACATGAGGTATATTATTTAAATCATCAATGTTTGTATTTATCACATTGTTGACTTTCTCATCTAGTGATTTGAAGACAAAGTTTACGCTATTCAGCTGCTGCTGCAGAGATACTTGAAACACCCCCGTATTCGGTGTCTCCATATATGTAATCTAAACGTGGTTCTTTGTCAGTATACAGCCTATGTGCTTAGGATATAGTTGTTGCCACCCACTGTATACCCTAATGGTCACTACTATCAAGGCGTTTTGAGTATTCATGTTGAAACAGCGCGAGCCCTTCTACCTGCCTTATCTTTTACTGTATACAATGGATTACTCTTATATCATAGGTTAAATCTGGTTGTTACACATCTATTCATCCCAGTCAAAATCTTCTTCGTCTTCGTTTTCTTTGACAGTCTTACTCTTTTCCAAAAGTGCCCTTCTCTTTTGTTCGTCTTCCATGATTTGTTCTTTCTTTCCAAAATAAATCTTCCAGAAATCTTCATCAGTGATTGCGTTTTCTTTACTTTCATCCTCTTTGGTTTTGACAACCTTATTATAAACGCCAATTAAATGTAATGCGGTATTATGTACTAGTTCAGTAGCTTCTGTCTTTTGTTCATCAGATAATTTGTAATCTTTAAATTCACCACTTTCCATAGCCTTAATGTAAATTGAAGGATCACTTTGTAATTCATGAACTTGACTTTCAGCTCTTGTACCTGGACTTATACCGTTTGGTAAGTTGAATAATAATTCTGTTTTCTTTTCATTTGAGATAACAGATTGTGGCGAATCACCAGTAACCAAGTCAGTTAATTGCTTACCCCATGCTTGCCAACCCCAGGCAGTTGATTTACTTTCTGATTTTGGTTCATCTTTGGAATCATCCTTTTCATTGATTGCATTCAGTTGAGCTTTAAAGAATGAACCAATTTGTGAACTTAATTGTTGTGCATAATCAATTGTCATATTTTCAAGTTTTTCTAAGTCTTCATCAATATTATCCAAAACTTTATTAGTATTTTCACCTGCTTTTGATAAAATTTCACCACTACGTTGCGTTAACCTTTCAATATCTTCCTTTTTCACATATTCATCAAGTTTTAAATCTTTTGTTAATTTGGTAACTGTGTCATTAACGTTAACATCCGGAAGCTGTGGTAATTTTGCTTCATTCCATTGCTTCTGTAAAGCTGGTAACTTTTCAGAAACCAAACCTTGAATTTTAGTAATACCACTAACAGTTGAATCTTGAATTGATGTAAATGCTTTGTCTACGCTGGTCTCTAGCGCAGTTACCAATTCATCGGTCTTCTCATCATGTTTTGCATTTTGTGGGCCCTCTGCACCTTCTGCAGTTTTGGATAATGTGTTTTCTATAGCTTCTGGATCCATTTTAAGTGTAGTTGTTTTATAAACAGATGCAAGATCAAACAATTGCCTTCAACGAGTGATTTTAAGATTATATCAATTTCTTCAGATCATGCAAAAATTCAGAAGTGAGTGAGTATATATTTAAAAAACGTGAGTTATATATATAGTGACCAACCATTATTTGTTTAGTTTTTTGTTTATCTTATATACCGTACCATCAATTTACTTTAAAAGCATGTCATGTTTTACAATCTACCCTCCAAACCAATATAATCGGGTACAGAAAACATTGGCAAGAGGTGCAAGACCAACATCCAAAAATATAACATATTTAGAATTATGTCAAGTCAACACACTTATTTCATTAACGCCCGTGTCAATTTATGAAATGGAACCAAATGACGAACTAAACAAGATTAAAACATATATAGAAGCCAATAATATCCAATATTTACATTTTTCAACAGATTCATCAGCTAAAGATAAGGGTAAAAATAGAGGAATACCAATTACACGTGATCAAGTTTCTACGATACTTGAGATTATTCTACGAAAAGATAGTGGAAATGTTTATATGTATTGTCCAAATGGTGGTCAAATCACCAGTTTGGTTATTGCGTGTTTGAGAAAAGTCCAATTATGGTCAAATGTAAGTATATTTGAAGAATTCATTTGTTATAGTTCCAGTGCAAACCATAATGATAGAAAATTTGTTGAAGACTTTCCAGTAGATCTAAAGTTATTTGCCAAACCGGATAGAGTTGAATGGTTGTGGTCTGGATTAAATGAAAACGTCATAATGAACCATCCATCCTTAAAAAATATAAAATTTATACAATAGTAAAACATAGTACTAAGAAGTATATGTATGAAAATATATATGAAAATATCTGTGAAATACCTGTTAATCAAAATAACATACCTGCGGCCAAATCAACATTCCATCCACAAGATTCTAAAGCTTGTAACGCTGAAGTTGCATCAAAGCCCAAATCTATCAAATTGTTGAGTTTTTGATTTTGTTCCGGGGTTAAAACATTTGGAGAAGGTTTAGGCTTTTGAACTGGTTCTGTAACTGATGAATTAGGCTTTGTTTGAGGAATTTCTACAGAATCTGGTTTATTTTGTAATATTTGATCAACCTGTATACCAAATTCTGTTTGCATCTTTTTAACTTCCCACTCACTTAAAAATTCGACAAATGTATTACCAATGAAAATACCATTATTCTCTAAGTCTATTTTAGCTTTAAACCTTTTCATCCAATCCAAACCAATTAATAAACCAACACCACCAAGATCTAAAACTGTTAAACTTGTATTGCAAATTTCACCGCCTATTACCATTGGAACTGAATGAATTCTACCATTACTTTGCTTTTCACCAACACCTCTTACTTGCATTTTGAATCTTTGATCAACTAGATGATTCAAATCACATTTTTCACATAATGCAGGAGTCATTAAAGATCGTTGCGCACCAGTATCAATAAATGCAGCCAATTCATAGCCATTTATTGAAACCTTAATATATAACATTGTAACATCAGCAAAGAACTCAGGATTTTCGTCATAAGCTCTATTTAGATTTTCTGCAACTGGATCAAAAGGTGCAATTACAATGATATCGCCTTCTTTTATATTTGATTCTTCCAAGGTTGTCGTTTTAGATGGTGATAATTGAATATATTTATGCATTAAAGTTTGATGCGTAGGTGGCAAATTAGTCTCGGCTTCAATATAAGCTGCCATATCAGCCAATGTCATTGATGGTGGCAAATCGGCTGCAAATAATTTCATATTATAACTGAATGTGAGTTTCATTTTAACGGTATCTTATAGTTGTTTAGTTGTATTATACTTGTTTCTAAAGCAAACCTTCAGCAAATAAAGTGTTACAATTGGAAACATGAATTTTAGTTTTTGCCACATTCCGTTTTGGGAAATTTGACAAAAAAAAGCAGGAGATTTAAAGAGATTTTTCACATATTGTAGAGATTCTTTATGAGTATAATTAATAAAATATTCACTTAATGAAGATTAGATATACAGTGTAGGTGCAGATAGTTTATATAGTATATATAGCCATGAGCCACAGGTTCTATTCCAGTGGCGCAATCATGGTAAGGGATCTGGAACTTAAAAGCATTCTCTTTTCGGTGACATTATTAGTACTTCCACCGACATCCACAACGTCATCCAACACAAGGTTGACCAGATCGTCGAAACCAACAAGGGTTCCTTCAAAGACATGATGATCTCTTAAATATGCTCTGACTTTTTTGCCAACACATTCATCAATGAGTTCAAGTGGGAGGGTCATGGACTCAGCTGCTGCTGCTTGGTTGGTTGCGCCCGTCTCTACACTAGTCGCCACGGACACTGGTTCTTCTTCTGCCATCTAGAATTGCCTGTTTCTTTGTCGTTGGTGGGAAACAACAGAAAGTCACATTTATCACAAACATTGAGCAAAGTGGAATTCAGCGAAGGCGTTGGTTGCTCGATCTCTATCATGGACATGACAGTGACTAGGTGACTATCTACCTGTCTGTTTTCTGCTTCCTGTTCCGTGTGTGTCTCTTAGTGATCCCAACCAGACTTTGAGACCTTCAAGCATTCATCAATGTCTCGTCCTCAACATCTCTGCATTCGTCCCCTTAACCTCCCAGATATTGCACAAGTGCTTGCGTTGGAAATCGAGGGCTTCCCACCACACGAACGTGCATCTGCTTTACGTATAGAATACAGATTAACAGTATGTCCTGAACTCTGCAGTGGTTTATTCATTCGTGAGTTCGATACGGATTCAGTCCATGAATCCGAGTTACCAGATCACAGCACCATCAAAAGTGAAACATTAATTGGCCATATTATTGGAACTAAAATGTTATCTTCAACAGTTACTGACGAATCAATGGAAGTTCCTTCAACTTTTATTCCAACCATATGTAATCCAGACGGAAGTTTGAAAGAGGAACTCAAGACCGAAAGATTAAGAATATTAGAGGAGAAAGATAAGGAAGAGAATAAGAAAGACAGTAAAGAAGAAGAAGAAGATTCAACAACTAATACAAAAGCAAATACAAATAAAGTTGGCCATTTTGATTCAGGAAAGACAATTGGTATTCACAGTGTTGTTGTTAGTCCGGAATACAGAGGTAAGAAACTGGCGTCTTTATTATTAAAGGATTACTTTCAAAAAATGAATCAGCAGTATGTTGCTGATAGTATTGCACTTTTATGTAAAGATAAACTTGTTCCTTTCTATTCCAATGTTGGATTTGTGGATCAAGGTATTAGTGCATGTGAATTTGGTGGTGAGAAATGGCATGATATGAGTGCTCCTCTTGATCATGACGAAGACGAAGAAGATTAGAATAGCACTGAGATCAAAGCATTTATATGATTATCTAATTAATGTTTGAATTCAATGACTGGCTTTTTTGAAAGTCATTATAAATTCCTATTTTTTTAACTAAGTAACAAGTTAGCTGTCTAATAATTAATAGATATGATGCCATAAACCGTAAGGTCAGTTTGTGACCGTGTAATTTCCTAGTTCCGATGAACTTTCCAGTATCAGTCTTTAATTTTTCCCACGAAAAAACTGTTAGAACATTATCGAGATGCGCAAATGTGAAAAATTTCTTGAAGTTGCTGGTCACTATAGACATTACTATATTGGGAAAAGACTAATTATGAAACATGCAAGCAATCGAAGAGTA